>NQII01005266.1:0-44138 GCA_002778355.1 Clitarchus hookeri | reverse complement strand
GAGCTCGTGCATGGCAGGGCAAATATGTTTACGGTTACCGACACCGCCTGTGCCAATCCGCGCGCGCGCGCGTGTGTGTGTGTTTTGCCCCGGATTACGTACGGATTACTGCCGCAGGACCTATTACAGCGCGCGCTGCCACGGTTGAACAACAGACCCTTTGGTAGGTATTAACATTTAAACTACTGTATCTAATTTAATTTTAAATGCATTCGTAGGCGGGTGTTCGCTCGCAGATGCGGAGGGCAACGGGTAAAAAAAAAAAAAAAAAAAAACTATACCGATTTCCAAAGTAAAATTATTTAACGTAATGTACGACGAATTAAAGTACGTGGACGTACCGAACGTTCACATATACAGGGTGTCCCAATAAAATGTACTCGCCCATAGGGCGGCTATAAGTCAGTGCTGTTAATTGCTTTTGATGTCCTGCCGTGACACGTGCATGTTCATTTGATTCATGTGATTGCACTCTAAATTAATTACTTGTGTAAATTTGTTAATATACTCAGCATTTATTGCCATTCCACAGGTGGGTACATTTCATTGGGGCATTCTGTAGATTTTTTTTTTTGTGTGTATTCACGAAGGATATATTCTACGCTGTACTTCCACGGTGCGTAAATTTTAAAACTTGGTGTTTTCAGTTTGGCCAGGGAAAATACTTGTGTTTTTATAGTACGTCTCGCTTTTAAATTATTTCTTTTTTACCGTCAAAAACTGAAGGAAAAAAAAAAAAGCAACTGTCTTTGCTATAACACTTGGAAGTCATCTTGTTTACTTTTTTTTACGCACGATTAAAAAAAAGGACGTTGACATATCAAACGTTAACGTATTCATATAAGTTTTTTTCTCATGTAATGAGGGATAGATTTTCCGCTGCAGTCTTCAGGTGTTAAATTTATAAAAATTTTAATTATGTAATTTGGTCAATTACAATACTTTTATTTTTATATTATGTTGATGTGATTGCCTGAAATTAAAAGGAAAAAAAACTCACACACGTATTTTGTAATAACTTTTGGAAGTAATTTTTTTTGCGTATGGTATTGAAAACCACGTAACCGACTGTGTTTCTACAACTCTGCGCAGTGCTCGAGCGCAAACTGTAATTTCACGAATATGCTTTGCTCGCAGAGTAGTCAACTGCATAGACGGAAATCTGCCGCGTCAACTGGTTAGCTCCAGCCGCACGAGTCGCGAATATAGTGTCACTCGCAACAACAGTAGCAGCACGTAACTCGACGACTAGCTCTACTAAGGTCCTTTCTACTACAGGTTCGGGACTAAACGTGATTTGTTAAGGAAGAGTTTGTCGTAGGGAAAATTACCGCCGCTAAGAGCGCAGTGCTCCAAAAGGTAATTTTAATTAAAATTTTAAGCTACGTGAATTGTAAAAGAGGAAATTTTACTTAGTTACCAAGTAATATTTTTTTTTTTTACGATTATTGCCATTATCTAGTTTTTTTTTAAACTTAGAAATAGAGAACATCTGGTACCTTGCCTACACTGGCGCTTACCTAGTGGCGAAACTTTTCCCTTTGCCAAACTTTTAACATTGGTCTTCCCAATCTATAGTAGAAGTAACCTTAGTTCCACAGACATGTGCGAACATGCGAGACGTCAACAGCGACCAATGGGTAGAAATCGCGGCTTAAGGCTCCTGCCTACCTGGATCTTTTTAGCGCGTTTGAGGCCTAGAGTCGCATGAGCGAAAGGGCGACACTGCCTCGCCCATCAAGTACGCAATCGCCCCTACAGGCTATTCACGGTAAGGTGAGCACTTTTTAAGACCCTACCAAGAAACATTAACCACGAATAAATCTATTTTATTGCTGTCTCACGTTAACTTTCAAGAGTGATGAAATGTACACGCTGTGTTTATTAGTCTCATGGCAGTGTTTATGTTACAAAATGGCGGAAACATAGAAATCGGCTGAAGACAAAAATTTAGCAGGGCCTTAAGAAGTGCTCACTTTACGGTGAACAACCTATAAGCGCGATGCTTTGAACTGGCGTGCTGTGTTCTAGTCGCTCTGCGTGTACCTATGGGACTTTCAACGGCGACCTTATTATTTTATTGGTGGAAAGACTGTCAGGAGGTTAAATGCAGGCCCTTGAGTAGTTTTGTATGTATCTGATACATATATTTTGTGATAAAGTGCTATTAAAAAGCCGTGTTTAACCATTTTGGAGTGCTATGAAATGGTCGCTAGGGACGGTGCAAGTTATATTTTCCTGTTCCTAAATATTGCGTACTTCCTGTAGCCCATGGCTGCAGGATATGAAAATTATATTTTCGTATTATTTTCAAAGCGATGTGGTTACGGTTATACTACTTACTGCAGGCTGTTTCCGGTCAACTGAGCACTTTCGAAAGTCCTGCTCAGGATATACTTCTATGACAAAGGTGTATCCTTCCGTCGTACGCAACATTACCATTGCGGTGGACCCATTAATTTTATTCACGCATCGATGATGCGTAACTGTGAAATTGTCAGAAACGTACATACGTTTCCCGTGTGATAACTATAACTGTTACGCGCAACAAAAAAAGAGAAAATACAGGAAATAAGTTTTTCCATCCACATATATAAACATCACACTATTAATACGAGGTAAAAACATGGAACTAATTTTTTTTATTCTTTGCCAACTTCACCGTCAGTATTTCACTCACATTTTTTTTTCCAGGTGTAAATCTCAAAAGTGCTCTATCAGCAGCGGGAAGCTTATATAAACTTTGCTTCCTTGCATGCAACGAGGGTAGTAATTATATCAATCATCTAAATAAGAAAGTGGTATTCCTGGAATACAAATAGAAAACCGATTGGCTAAAATAACCCTCCGTACAGTCGGCTAGAAATGAACCCATGACCTTCCGAGTTCCAGCTAGACACGCTGTCGTTTGACCAAATCACTCGGTGCTCACGTTGCAAAGTGTCTATGGTTCGATTAGCATTGGGTGAAACCTTGGAATTACGCAGCGTTTATAGGTAGGTACAAAGTAAGTACACGAAAATTATATCTCATTATTGCCAATAGGCCCCCCTTCCCCCAAACACATTTTAGCTTAAATGTGAACTGTGAGACATAAAACTCAAGAAATAACTTTTACAACAAAGGTTGTTGTTATAAAAACACGAAACGAAAAGTATAGCAATTCATCTGTCATGCGCTGGCGGTCTGCAAACATTTAATTTAGGTTTAAGATTTAAATAATTTAACATTAATTATATTTATGAATTCCAGGTATATTAATTTTATTCTTAATTTGATTAAAAATGCTTGATTATAAACTTAAAATGAGGCAGAAGCGTAAAAGTAGATTAGAACGTCCAAAAATATAAATATAATAAAACTGATCCTCATTTCTTAATCGAATTATCATATTTTACCATTAGTGTAAATCGTATTTTCAATGGGCCACATACCTGCGGCTATGATCCTAATTATAAATGATTAAGGAATAAAATTATGTGTTTACGTAACTCTAAACACATCATTTTGTTCTCAATTTATTAATGTAAATATTTCCCTATGTTCTTGATTCACAATGCAAGCCTACAGACGTTCGCCTTTTATCAGAGTACAGTTAATAGAGAAATATAGGTCAAGTGAAAATAATAAAGCTGATGTGCCAGAAAAACTGGAATATAAAGTCCTTGCGAACTACAAAGCAGTGCTCCCTTTCGCGCTGAAAGGTACGTCTAACAGCTAGATACACAATACGACAAACAGAGCAGAGAACAGCTCACGTCATAAAGACGGCAAGTTTTACAGCGATGAAATCTTTAGTCGCGTTTCAGAATTTCTGCGACGAAGACAAAGTTTGGACTGTAACGCTCTAATATTTAAATTTGTCAAATTCTACTATTAACATTTTGGTAAAATACCTACCGCACGATTGCAGTGTGGCCGCCGAAATACTCTGGATGAAAGTGACTGGCGTCAGCTGCCGACACTAAGGTTAATTCTTCTCATGTTAGGAACAAAGCGAGATTTACACTGAAGAGTAACGCGATGCGGTCGGCAGCTAGATCGGTTACTCCTGCTACAATGGCAGGTTATCAAGATTTAAGTGAGTTTGAACGTGGTGTTATAGTCGGCGCACGAGAGATGGGACATCGCATCTCCGAGGTAGCGATAACATTTAGATGTTCGCGTACGACAATTTCACAAGTGTACCGTGAATATCGGGAATACGGCAAAACATCACATCTTCGACATCGCTGCGGCCGGAAAAAGACCGTGAAAGAACGGGACAAACGACGACTGACGAGAATCATTAAACGTGACAGACGTGCAACCCTTTCTCAAATTGGCGCAGATTGGATTTCTGAACTGCCCTGCAAGATTCATGTTGTCAATTGCCTCCTGCATACCTTCAGACATTAGTCGAGTCCATGCCACGTCGACTTGCGGCACTTCTGCGTGCTCGGGGGGCCCTACACGATATTAGGCAGGTGTACCAGTTTTTTTTGTTGGCTCTTCAGTGTATTATGTGAATGTTTCGCATAGGAAAATGTCCGCCACCAGGTGTTCCAAAGAGGTCAATTTTTAATCTGCCGGTAAATGGAGAAAGTTTACATATTTGTGTGTAAAACTTTGTGTTTCGCTCAAATTGTGATGTGTACTTGCCCAAGCGAAAATTTTAAGTATTAACTTAATTTCGTAACTATTATTCACGCTCTGCAATTGCATTTACAAGAGCAAGCAGTAAAAAATACAACTGTGTTGGACATTCATCGTTCATAAGCAAGCTTATTTAAATGGAAAAACGTTACAAATTTAAGTGTGGAATTAATTTAGCTGTCATCAAAATGAATTTTGTTCTTTTCTCCTTTCCCTTAAGAAAACTGTGCATTAAAGCCCTACAAATAATATTTTAAACAGTTTTTACTAATTTTTTCGATTCAGATGCCGTAGATAATTACATAAGTCAATTGTGTATGCTAACGTTTTGCTGAACCCAGTTTCACGACAGAATATAAAAAAATATGTGTGCATATTTTGTTATATTCCCACGCTAGTTCTAAGAAGAAAGTTTATTATTTGCGGAAATTCTAACACAATACAAATCGGAAGATTTTACATAATTATATTAATTTTATGAACATTGCAATTATCCCATTTACTTACATACAAAACGGAAATATCCGTTACACATACGACTCCAGTTCACCTTGGCGGCGAAAATTCCTAGTTGCCAAACTAAAAGCATTGAGCTTCTCAACCCGAGTAGAATAAACCTTACCGAGAGTCACTTCAGGCGACAGGCGTGCAACTTAATGGTGAATAACATCGGAATTAAACGTTGGGGCCTGGACGAACGTATACGCAAACACTGGACAAAATAAACCTTCCTGATATGGGTTTTAGGATTCGAGCAGAGAAGTTTGGGACAATTTAAACTCGTTCGGTCACACATTAATTTCTGAGTTCAAGTGTTGCAACCACATAATTTTTTGGTATGTGCTGTACTTGATTTCAGCATTTTTCTTGCAGCCAATGAACAAGGCGCTGCGCGCTCGATGACTTTGGCACTAACCATTCATGTCAGAGAGGTAGGGAACATTCTAGAAATCAGATTAGCTACAAAGAAGACTCAACGTACTGGACACCGAAGCCTTGATGTGTACAGCATCGATCATAATATAAATTCATTTGCAAAGTGTCCACAATCAGGTACACAATGACTAATTGGGTTAAAATCACGGTCTCGAGAGGCGATGAGGGTGAAGCGAGGTGAGATCCCCGAGAAAACCCGCCCGCAGGCTAGTGGCGTCCGGCCCGATTCCCACGTTCGAAAAACCGGGAGCGACCCCGCCGGGATTCCAACCCGGTTAGTCTTTGTGAGAGGCGAGCGCTCGAGTTGCTCGGGCCACCGCGGCCCCATGGGTCTCTAGGTCCTATGCTCAACCATATCACCATTGCTATAGGTTGTTCACAATTAAGTGAGCTCTTTTTTAAGGCAGCGATTTAAAATTCCTTTCAACATACTTGTATCATTTCACCGATTGTTAATAAAAATTGCCATGTAACTAATAAAAACCGTGCATACATATTATAGCCCTCAAACGTTCACTTATGAGGCCATACTGAACTATACTTAGTTATTTTGTCTCATGAGAGAGCTTTGAAAAGTGCTCACTTTACCGCGAATAGCCTATAACCGCACAACTCAGAACTGTGCGCTTCCTCCGGGATCAGTAACACTGCCAGTGGGCATTTGACAGCTGGGGTGCATTGGAGAGGATACATTTGGGCGGCTCTTAACATCAAGGTCTTGAGAGCCGATGATGGCGAAGTGACATGGTTATGGAGTAGCGTCGGGATGCAAAGCCGGAGGGAATGGGATAGCCCCCGAGAATACCCGCCGACCAGCGGCATCGTCCAGGACGATTCTTGACAGCTGGAAATGCGTAGTAATTTCTGACGAGTCGCAAATATAACTGATTCGGGCAGATGGAATAGTCCACGAGTGCAGAAAATCTCTAGAATTTGTAGGTCACGTATACTAATAAGGGGTTCGACTAGTTGGCGGGGGCTCCGTAAATGCGCAAGATTAGATTTAGCTGGGACGCATTAGGATCCCTCGTTGGTCTATAAGCATTTGTGATCGGTAAGTTGTGTGCACATCCTTTCGAACATGTTGCTTCAGTTTATGTCCTGCGTTCATCCTAGCGGATCTTCCGACAGGAAAATGCGCCGCCATACTAGACCCAGTGATGCCAAAGCATGATCTGTAGAACACACCTGTCCGGATATGGGGTTGTGATGATAAATCTAATTTTAAAATGGTTCGAATGTTTACGAGCGTAGCTGTGATGCCCTCCAGCGCACCGTCGAAAACCAATATCCGCCGCCTGCGGAAAATGCAGAATTGTGAACTGATCTTGAGAACGCTTGGCGTCCATTGTCTGCAGACTACTTCAGGAAACTCGTGGTGTCAATGACATGCCGTTTTTATCTATTGCGATTAAGACATGGAACTACACTCTAGTGTATTGTTGAACTATTTATACTTCGATGTAAGTTTAATGAGCATTTGTAACTACGCAATAAAAAAGTAATATGAACAGAACGCTGCTATTCAGGAGCTGTGTAGAATTTAGAAGAAATGTTTCCAAAATGAACATTACTCCTTCACTAGTGTTCATAATATTTCCTTTGATTTTCGCACAGCACGTAAATTGACTTTTTTTTTCTCGTGACATAAACCCTACATTTTCCTAGCTCAATTTCTGAAGACTTTCGGAAAGATAACGTTACTTTTGTTTTCGTTACTGAGAATGATAAATATCACCACTTAAACTAACGATCTTCCACATTGATAAATCGTTAATTTGCTTATAAATTCGCCAAATCATAAGAACATAGACAGATTTTACTTTAGAAGATTACAAACTGGCGTGAACTTACGGTGTACTTAGCAACCACGTTGATTAAACCAGTTTCCATACCACACCTGATTCGAAAATAATATGGCCTAGTAGTGATCAGTTCGTTCAATACGAGTTTCCACGTCGTGTTTTCTGCATGACCATCAACCAACTTCAGGGAATCAATATACACACCTTTTGTCGCCTTCTTTGTGTCCATATTCTGCCCTGATTTACACGCAACGCATTGTCTAGATTCTTCTGATAAGTACTGATGAAATGCATTTTCTGTGTTCTTCTATCACGGCTATTAGGCCAAGGTAGTATGTGAAAATTAACTGCGGTCGTCGATTTAGGTCAAGGCCTTAATGTGTTGCAGTAGTGAGTAATTATGATTACCATAAAGTTAGTTTGTTTTGCATCAACTTGTTACTGGGTTTTAAAAACAGTGACATTAGTTTCATAGTCGGTAAGGTTCATTAGCAGTGGCCTGAAAATTTCGCAGATTCATTTAGAGGCAAGGAATGATTAAAAAAAGACATACACTAGTGTTATTTCCTATTTTAGGCCACGCCATCTTTAATACCTTCTGGATAATTTTGAACCACAAGCAAACATGTGACAAGACGCAGTCCCCTATCAATTGAAGTGGCTAAACTTAGAGGATTTTACACTTGTGTGTGTGTGTGTGAGAAAATAAAAATTACATATATAATGTTAGTAGCTAGATATAGTTGTTTCGAACTCAGCGTCATGACAGGGACCCGGGAGCCAGAAGCTTACCAAGGAAATGACAAACTTCATGTGTTTGCATTCCGCTTCTACGGCGGCCATCTCGACAGCCAGTGCCAAAATTTGCCAAAATTGACCAAAATTCCAAAAATTTCCAAAATTTAGGCAAATATATATATATTTTTTCAAAATATTATTTTTTTCAAAATTAACTTTCAAAAATTAATTTTTTCAAAAATAACGCTTTTAACATTTTAAAATTTCCAAATTTTTTTTTCACATTCCTCTGGCAGCCATGTTTGTTCATGTTTCCCTNTTTGCTCATTCATGGCTCCCTAAAACAATGCCCAGTCGTTATGTTACGCTCTGGCATTCAAGGGGTGCCGAGGTGATGCAATGGATAGAGCGCAACTTTATGCTCTTGCATTCACACACCGACAGCTCCCAAGAGAGATGCCAGCCATGACATAGCCTCGGGCTACGAGACTTCACGCTCTTGAATTCACAGGGGGAGGGGAATGGTGCCGCGGTGACGCAATGGGTAGAGCATATGTTAAAACGTCATGCTCCCGCATCCCAATGGGGGGTACCACGGTGAGGCAATGGGTAGAGCGCATGTTAAAACTTCACGCTCTTGCATTCCATTGCAAGGGGGTGCTGCGGTGATACAATGGATAAAGTGCATGTTTAAACTTCACTTTTTTATATTTTTATATAATTTTTATAAATGTTTGGATTTTTTGGATTTTTATGGGCAAAGGTCAAAGTTAAGGTCACATTGATCCAATATGACAGACAATATGGAAGCCGTGGGACCGGAATGACAGAGTATGAACAGCTCTGACGCTCCGAGCTCCCATCTCCTTGTGTCAAAGTCCCCACAATCATTCTACTCACGTATAATAAAATTTGTTGTTTGTAACACCTGAAAAACACATTAAAGTGGATGTGGAAGGGTTAGCTGTAGATTTGCTACACTACATTTCGCGCAGGCTCTCAGTTAAGTTGCCAACATATTAAGTAAAATAATTTTAATTCTTCACTGAAAAAAAAAAAAATAAGCAGAGAATTGTTAACGGACAGTTTTGTAAACGATCTTCAGGGTAGCAGCCACGGAACCGGCACCAGAAACAGCATGGTCTTTTGGCTTATTACAGTTATGTTTCTTGTGGGAGCAAACAAATTATTTGTTCAGTAGGAGGAGCAGAATGTTCTGCTATAAGAACTATATCCATAGTTGCAGATAAAATCACAGAAAATACCAGAAATTAAAAGTCAGTTCAAGAGTATTGAAAACTTCTGACTATGAAAATTTGAATTTTACAAGTTGTTGATATAATTTTCAATATTATATTGTGCTATTTGTGAAAATCTTTAAGTTGATATTTCAGATACAGCATCTGTACTGCAGAGTATGTCAAATAGTTAAACTTCCATAGTGGTATTTTTTGAAATTTTATTTCAGAAGGACTTAAATAAGCAGGATATGAGGAAATATGACATAATGGGCGATGCCGAGCCTTAACAAAAATGTACCCGCTGTAATTAAACAGTCTAATAGCCTCAAAAGTTCTGCTGATTGTTGCACATAACTTTTTGTCGTTCTCAGTGGCGTAACCACGGGGGGTGATCAGGCTGATGAATCACACCACCAGAGGCCAGATTCTGTGGTCATATTCAGCGGCAATCACTGGTGACTACCGGCAGGAAAATATTGCATTGTGTCTTATGGAAATATTTACCGCAATGGCCGATAACTACTCCATCAGAAAATGGCTCGAAATGCGACATTTGGAGGTTACGTNGGGGAATCCAATACCCCTCAAACCCACCGGTAGCATATCATACCCCTCAAAAACCACTAATTAATTACCCATCGGTCGCTCTCGCGAATCCCCACTGTAATAAGACAAGTTGTGCCCTAAAACAAACATTGTTCAACATGAGTTTTTGTCCCAAACTGTGTACTAAGTAAAAAAAAACTTTTGAATGTTTTTATAATATTTTACGTGAAACCCAAAAATATTAAACAATTTACAATAACATATTTTCTTTAACTGGACACTTACACCGGTAGTAATCAATCAATTATTTCAAACGTTGGGGGCCGCGGTGGTGTAGTGATCAGACTACTCGCCTCACAACTAGGCGAACCGGGCTTGATTCCCGGCGGATTCGTTCCCGGATTTTCGCACATGGGAATCGTGCCGGACGATGCCACTGGTTGGTGGGTTTTCTCGGGGATCTCCCGTTTCCCCTAAACTTGCATTCCGGCGCTGCTCCACACTCACCTCGCTTCACCCTCATCGGCACTCCTGCATTAGAGTAAGCTCAATTTCTCTTTTGTTGGCGATAACCACTATCTCTCACGTTGCATTTTCTCACTATTTTTATTAGTATTAATGATAAATAAAGAATGTCAATTTATAAATAAGATATAAATAAGATAGTTTTATGTTAAGATAAGTATTAAACGCTTGTGATATATTATATATTTAGCAAATAACAAAACACGTCAAACATGGGGTGATTTTCCAAAGGTTTGATTCAAAAAGTGTGCGGAATCCGCGAATAGACTACATGCTCCTTTTCATTAGAGGAACCAATTAGGCGTCTTGCGAGGTGTCCCCCGCAGCACTCGGAGGAAAGCAACCTGGCGCGGGCTCGAACTGGAGAGCCCCAAGTGGCGTGCTGCCCGGTTGTATGGGTTTTCGAGGGGAAGGATGATTTGGGGGGAGGGGGCGATGTTTGCTTAGCCAATCGATAACGGCCGTTAACGTCGCTCGTATACCCCTCGGCGGGGCCGTCCAAAAGGGGGCGGACCTGCTTGCTCTTTTCGTTGCCCCGGGCAACAGCGCGACAACACTCGACCCGCGCCGTTGCGACAATGTGACCACGCTTCCCGCCCTTTTGTGCGCGCGTAGGCCGCGAGCCAGGCTCTCGCAAACACTCCGTCACTTTGAACCTACACAGAATATGGTGATAAACAGTTATAATTAACCTTGGGGGTGGTGGTATACAAATCAACACAAACAAAACACAAAAAGACATAATAGGAACATGTCTGTAATCAGGTAAAAGAAAAAGGAGGAGAAACCCTAAGGATGGGAAAGTCATTTGATAGATAATATTATGATCAGTTAAATAAATATATGAGTGAAGAGATTTGGGTGGCTCTTAACATCGAGGTCTTGAGGGCCGATGAGGGTGAAAAATGTTTGAAAAATCAGTTTGTTAGATCCCTTTTTTATCAAAATTTAATCATTCTTCCATTCTGGATGCTCCAGAATTCACATTTAGCAGAATAAAAATTATTTATCAAGAAAGACAATATAATAATTACTCTGGTTTAATGTTACAAAATAAGTAATATCGTTTACAAAAAATTTATAGAATTTAATTAATGCACATCCATTTCATCTACGACAGTTATCATTTTTACATCTGCATATATATGTGCATAAACTCAATAATTTAAAATTATTTGTAGGCTTTAGTATTAATATTTTCTAACATACAACCATTAGTAAATAGTAATTATTACGATTGCCCTTATTGGTTAAAGTTTTCATGCCAAGTGTACTTTCTGAAGCGTTTGAATGGAAATATGTTTAAATTTTAGGTAAAAGCACACTCTCAATAATTTATTTAAAAAAAACATTTAAATGAGTAATGCCTAACGAAAAAATGTACAGTGTTGCAAAAAACATGCATTCTACTTTCATGTGCAACGTAAATCGTACTTTTCTGAAAATTTTGACAGCATGTGTACTAATTTTTAAAGCGTTTTGCATGTTGTACAGTCAGGTAGAGCGCTCCACTGGAAGACGCTCTACTTCAGTCTAGACTATCAACAAACATTTACTTCATTCCAAGCTGAAAATGTTAAGGAATTCTACTCCTATTATATTATAGGCTTTTAAGGTTGAATGAGAGGTGGAATCCTGGTTGCTCCGCAACCATCACTACACGTAAACACAACATGAAATCTAAATTAATTTAGCATAAAATCGAATTAAGCTATATTCATGGTTCAAATTGCATTATGAAGAAGATAGTTCAATTTTAACCAAAGCAAAATATTATAAGGAATTACATTATTTTCACAGCAATTAAAAAAAATATATTATAAAATCGCTTTGTATGTCCCAATTTTCTATTAAGTTCATTGATATTTGTTTTCGCAAAGAAAATTTCCGAATCAAATTTTTTCTAAGAAAAGAGTGAATATTTGTCTGGGGTTTCTCATGATCTCATAAGAAATCATCAATAAACATTTGGGGAAAAAATTTGTCAGTTTGTGTGTTTTTTAACGTATTTATATATTTGGCCATATATTACAAAGTTAAAGACTTGGAAGCACAACATTTTGAAAAACCCTAGATATTACGTAATATTTTAATGCGGACTTGGTGTGATGTAGATAGGATGAATATTTTTCGAAGGATAATTGAACTACTGGAATAATCGTACGTTAAGCTTAGGATGTGCTGCTGTTAGTGTGTGGTGGCGTATTCTGCAACTACTAGTAGTGGTCACCTGCCGTGATTGGAAGCTTGTCAGTTATGTAGACAGAGTGGCGCCCAGAAACTGTCTTTTGCTTGAGAACCAGCGAATAAGGAATGGCTAAATAAACAGTACTGTGTAAAGCAGCATTTCCATAGCATTATCTCCGCATTGCCACATACTTCGTAACAGCATTCGTACAAAATACGTCAGTTCGTGGTATATAAGACTGCTTTAGAAACCAATTACTACTACACATTTATATTACAAGTTTTTATTTAGTTACCAGGTGGTTGGTGCTTTAGGCGATATTACTGAAATGCCTCAACTCGAATATGTGGCCAGTATATACACGGAAATAATTTTTAATTGTGGTTAATTAAAGCCCTTGCTTCATATCAAGAAATGGGGGAGGTGGTAGAAATAATAATATTGGTATATGATTAAAAATAACAAAATAACCTTATACTAAAAAATTTTATAGCCACATATTATTCGGGATTCGAACATGGATGGTTTGTTCTATAAGGTGGCGTTCCAGCCTATAATGCTACCCAAATAAGTTTACTAGAGTGGAATAATTTTGTCAAAATTGTCAAAATAGAGATTTATCGTCTCACCTGGACTGATGTTCAATTGCATATATATTCCTTTGAACCTCTTTTCCCAATGTTACGTCAGGGAATGAGTAAAATTAACGTAAAAAACACGCCACCTCCTCCAAGCAGTGTCCCGAGCGTGGCTATGTCGCACATTCAAGGGAAAGAAACGAATTCCAGTTTATTCCCAGAACGTCTGAAATCTGAGTTTTAATTCGCATTGAAATTATGAATTGTAAATGTTGACAAGAACCCAGCAATTGATAAATATCTGAAGATAATCCAATAACCGCAGTTGGATCATATTATATTCTAAATATTTAGTTGGTAAATATACTTGGTAAATAATTCTGTGTTAATTGAACAGCTTCTTTTTATTTTGTATTTTGTTTGTTTGTTTGAAAGTTTTACAACTGGGAGTGTAAGAACTGTCTGACAGTTCACTTTTACAATGTGGGCTTTTTTTATGGAAACCATTTCACTGTAAGCATTTTCAGTATCAATTATTGTTATTGGATATTCTCTTTGTAGCTATATATTGCACCCAAAGTACATCTCTCATGCATGTAAGAAATTTTGTTTCTAATCCACGCGTAAAGTTACGTTTCATTACGTAGACTTGAATATTCCCTGGCGTAGCAATCGATGAGGAACAAACTTGAAAATTGCTCGAGAATCCAGCACAGTGCTTCACAGCCACGACTGTGTGGATATTCCAAGAAGCGATAAACAGCTGAGTGACATGTAATTATCCCCGTGCCATCTGGTTTGCAGGCCTTGCCACCCTCCTGCACCCTCCTGGGGAGGCACAATATGGTCGGTAGGGAGCTGGTCGCCTACCTACAGGCATTACACTTTCTGTAGCTGACAAACAATGCCATCTATGGAGGCAGGAACACACTAAGTTTCTCTTCCATTCAACCTTAACGGTAAACTCAGCACTTTTAAAAACCCTGCTCAAGATCTACTTCTATGCACATTATGTATTCTTCCACAATATGTAAAATTGACATTGCCATGGGCTTGATCACTTTATTTATGCGTAGGTTAAGTGAAACTGTGAAGTTATTCGAAAAGTAAGTATGTTACGAATGTGCTAATTCTGACTCTTATATGCACGAAAAAGACAGAAATCAAAATAAATCATTTCAGCATTCAGAAATGATTGCCTAACACTTTTAACTTTACGTTAAGGCATGCAACTACTTTCTTCCCATCATTGCTAACTTAACTGGATGCATGCCACTCAGTCTGCCCGTTTAAATATACGCAGGAATGGGCAGTGACATTTTCCAAAGGTTAATTTCAAAAGTGCTCAAATAACCGTGGACAGCACATAGTAGGAAAATTACACTGCATTAAAAGACCTAACTCGCGCGTGTATATTTTCATTGTCGCTAGAATTTCTACAGATTGCCCATATGCCACACGTGGAATGATTTATTAACATTTTAAAACTTTTAACATATCTTACATCCATAAATTTAATTTGATCTCTTTGTTTTGCACATCTGGTAAACATCATGTCCTTCAAAAATATAGTGAGGCCAGAAATAAAGGAGTCGCTTAAGGTGGACGTACCCTTGTCATTTTGGATTTATGTATTTTCCTCCATAACTTAATTTTCGGAGTCAATATTCAAAAACCAAGCTTGCCAAGGCATGGGGAACATTTTAACAGTTATTTCGAAATACCACTTATTATTCCTACACGATTAGTTTCACATCTGTAACCGTAATCAAACATTACCTAATTATTTAATCATTTCAATCCCACGTGGAAAAATATAGATATAATTGAAACCCTACAAATTTCAAAAAATTCTTTAAGTAATCCTCTATGACATGTCTAGCTTTGATTTTTTATTTCTGGTCACACATTTTCATTACGAAGATTTGTAAGAAAATTGGAAGATGGAGTGGGTACTACCCCCTTAACCCATAAAATATGTGACTGAGCATGAAAAAGTGATAGACACTATTCGTCAGTTTCGTTAGTGTTATCGGAGCACAATGGGCCATAAACCAACATATATCAGTTGGCTATACCTGGAGAGTACTGTGTGGACGAGCGAAATAAAGACGGGGCGAAAATTAACTTCAGCAGCAAATGAAATGTTCAAAAATTAAACAGGCACGAGTAGACAGCTAGCAAAAGTTGTTGCATGTCCTCGTTCATTTATATTTACCATACACTTGGTATTACATATTAAGTACTCTATGATATTTTTGCAGTTAACTCATTTTTGTGCTCCGTGGCATTAAATAATTAATTTATACCATATTTATTATATGTTTTAAATTATTTTTATCGAATAACACACAGCTCACAGTTAATCGTTATTGTGAGATCAACATTTTATAAAAACATTTCTAATATCGGCAAAATGCTTCACTACCAACGAAATGTTTAAAGGAAAATGGTAATAATTGTGTATTCTCATAAACTTACGTAAAGGAATATTTTAAAATTTATGAAGAGCTTATGTAGACTACTATCATGGGTATTCGTGTTCTCGGAGACTGGAACATGAATGTTAATAATTCCTTGAAATTAATGTCTACAATATTTTGGGGAATTAACTTAATACAGTTAATGAAGCCTAATTTAGTGTATTCGAAATTAGAGGTAAAGGACAAATTTTATAATTACTACGCAATCCCTTGATTGATATGTTAATGCTAGTACATGCCAAGGTTTTTATTTTTAATGTGACGAAATGATACACAAACGGTAGACACGAGGAAATGAGTAGAACATCCTTAAGTGCTCATTTAAATCGAACGTACTATAAAAGTATCAAGAAGCAATGGCAGTAGGTAGTATCAGAACGCGTTTGGAAACTATTCAGTTCAAGGAAATAAGTACAAATTTCCCATTCGCTCTTCCACGGCTTGCTGCCTTATTTCATTCCTTGTATGCACAGTACATTTGGTTACCCAACGGGATTTATCTCGCATTAGTCCCAAAATGATCTCCTTTCACAATTACCTTTCCACGTTGTGAATTTCATAGTAAGGGCTAAAATGTTTCCTATAGGGGATTTTCTTTAGCTAATTGTTCATCTTTTATTACCTCTCCCGCTATCTTAAAGATAAACAAGACGAAGGGGTGGTGGTTTATATTGTTACACGAAGGGGAAGCGGCCTAATGAATGGGACCGAATGATAGTGGCTGAACACGATAACAGTTAAAGACAGAGAATGTCCTATTCAGACTCGAAATGTTTTAAGACTGTACCATGGTGTAAGGTTTTTGACCACACTTGACATCACGTGTGCCTATTGGCAGGTACCGTTTACAGATGATTCTAAGCTGCACACTGCATTTTTGTTCGAGAACCATCAGTTTGTGCTCACCGTCATGCCTTTTGGTTTGTGCAACGCGGTAGCAGAATTCACCAGATGCCTCAATGCTACGTTAGGAGCAGAGTGTAGAACTTTTGCAAGGGCGTACATAGGCAACATTCTCGTCACTTCTGCAAGTTTTTAACGAGCATGTACAGAATGTACATAAAGTGTTGGATAAACTTCAAAGAGCTTCAACGACTGTGAAGATCAGAAAGTTTTAGTCTTGCAGATCTGAGCTACCATTTCTGGGAGATGCCTTGCCTAGTGAGAGAATTTGCACTGCTCCAGAGAAGCTGCAAGCCATTACGTAGTTTCATACTCCTCAAAACGTTCACAAGCTGAGAGCATTTCTGGGCGTGCTTGGTCTTTATCGGAACTACTCAGACATAATTCCGAAAATAGCTGTACCGCTGTTTATGCTTTTGAAGAAAGGTCAAATTTGGAATCGGTTGTAAGAGCACCAGCAAGCTTTCTAACAGCTCAAGGAGATTTCTCTGACAGACCATGTCATTTATCATCCGATTCAAGAAACGGAATTTTTGCTGTACACCGACGTATCTGGGTATTCTGTGGGAGTGAAGTTAGCTCAGTTGGATTATAATGGTATTGAGAAAACTGCAGATATGGCTAGCCGAACTCTGAATAACGCAGAGAAAAATTATACCATGACTGAACATGAAGTGTTAGCCATAGTATGGGCATTGCAGAAGTTTCGTGACCTGTTGCTGGGTGATAAGATAAAACTACTGACTGATCATCAAGCTTTGACGTACTTGAAGACAGGATGAGCTTTCGGAGATCGTATCACTCGATATATGATATAGAAGTGCAATATATCAGAGGAGCCGAGAACGAGGCCGCGGACTATTTGAGTCGGATACCTGATGACGAGCCTGATCTGGCGAGACCACCGAAGAAGCTGAAAGAGTTTGTGATAGCCAGTTTCAACTCATCTGCCATCAAGTCAAATAAACATCTTAAGTAACTTCTGAGACCGCTAGCCACGTTGCAAGAACAGGATGTATTCTGTCAGAAAATTTGCACTAAGTTGGAAATTCTACCACGTGAAGACAAATTTCACCGCATTTTCTGTTAGTCGGAAGACTATTTTGCTTTTGAAATTCATTCTACGCTTGGTCACATTGGAACTAATAAATTGTATGCTAGCTTTAAACGCCTCATGTATTGGCCTAATGTGGTACGTACCATGAGGGAGGCTACTAGGTCTCGCGACCTGTGGCAGAAAGCGAAACAGCCTACCGAGAACCTGCAAGGTGATATACAATCTATTTTGCCGCAAGAACCTTTGGAATTATTTTCTATCGACATTTTCGGAAATTTACCCAGATCTAAGGCCGGGTTAAAGTATGTGTTTGTAATGTTGGATCTATTTGACGAATTTATTCAATTGTAACCTGTGGTGCAAGCTAATGCCAGAACGCTCCTGCGAAAATTGAAGTTGTACATAGCTGAAGTTGGAAAACCCGCCTGCATCCTGTCAGATAAAGGAAGTCAATTTACAGGTGAATTGTGGCAAGAAGAGCTTAAGCTGTTAGGTACTGCACCTACGATGATTTCTGTACTTCACCCTCGGAGTAATTCCGTGGAGCGAAGGAGGAAGACTATTGGTACCATGTTCCGAATTTATTGCCATGATTGTCAGCAGAGCTGGAAAGACAATATAAGTCTGGTGGAACTTGTGATTAACCACACGGTACATTTGACTACAGGTCTCGCCCCTCTAGAGGTCCTCACTAATCAGCGCTTGGGTTGCCTGCTTCAAGACCTAGACGTTTTACTGAAGCTCGACGCTTGTACAACCGAGGAGGATCCCGAGAAGATCCGAAGAGAATTATTAGAATTGGTGAGAGGACGTTGGTATTTGTCCACCGAAAGCCGCAGGTGACATTACAAGTCAAGTTAACTAAGTAAGTTCCAGTTGAACGACCTAGTTTTACGACGAACTAACACCACTAGTTCGTATTGAGAGTTTGTTCCTCGCAAGTTGTTCTTGGCATTTGAAGATCCTTATCACGTGACTGGAATCACCAGAAATAATTTCTACGAGTTAACAGACATGAATGGTAAACCAGTCGGAAAGATTAACATAACCCAGCTGAAAACCTATAATGAACACAACTTGTATAATTAGTCAACAACCGGTAGCAGTTGGATGAGAAGTCTGTATCGACAACTAAGTGCTTTTCGGTGGCTCGACTGGGATTTAATAATGTTAATTAGCATCCAGATGTTGCAGTGATACAATGCATTAGAAAATCCTGCAAAGTGATAGTTGAACAGAGCATTGAGTATATGTGCACGTCTAGTGTTTATTTGTGCCAGTGTTGTGTGTTGTCTTTGTCAAGGGTTATTATGTATTATTGTTTAAGGGTTCTGTGCCTTGTGTATTTTCCGCCTTGCCTATACGTTGCTAGCCTACACTTGCGCCTGGTATAATGGACCTACTTGCTACATGGCTCCTGATGTGTCTCCCATAGCCAGAAGTAAGCTACAGTCACTGTAAAAGCAGATAAATTATTTAGTTGTTGCTGAGAGGTGAATGAACTCTAAGATTATGTGGGATAATGTGTCGATAAGGGCTAGAAAATGGAGATTAAAAGTACGCCCCTAAAGTTGATAAACATCTATTATGACACTGGTCTCACTCTTATGCAAGTTACGCAAGGTCAAATAGCTGCGCGAAGATTGAGGTCAATGACGCACACACACACACACATTTGTAACACTCCTAACAGTGTTTGCGTGTGAGTCGTTTGTACTTACAGTTTGATGATAAATTCCAACTGGAACAAGGGTATAAACTTTATTTATTCATTGGGAATAACTTGCAGTTGCTATCTTCTCATTCTTCTCTTCTAAGAATTTTTCCGTTGTACGCGCAACGAGTTTTCAAGCTTGTATGTGATCCTATAGTGCATTGTTGAAAAGTTGTATATATAGTATGTGATTTTTTTTAAGTCGTTATATGGAAACAATCTTCTTGTTGCAATAGATTTTTGATTATTACGTTTTCACGAGATCTGATGGAAGTTTAAATATGCAGATAATTATTGATTGTTAAAATACCACACTTAATGGAATATTTTGAGCTGAGCGGGACAATGGGGTTATTTCTCCTGTAACAACTCAATTCCCTTAGAAGTCGCTAGGTTCTTCAGATTTATTACTTTAGAGAGTCGTATTGTTTAGAAAAATGTGCAATGAAATTATTTTTACATTGCACTTTCTAAATTTAGCAGCAAAAATGATAGCGAGAAAGATACCTAGACGACTTTTCTACAAGTGAACTTCAACAATTTTTAAAAGTGCTATTGTGAACACGTAATTAATTTGAAACTCAGTTACAGTGGTAATATGGTAAGTTAGAGAACCACGAACACTTAAGTACGTGAAAGTTAGCGTACCGTAAACGGTTTTACGCTACACACGCCCTCGTTCAAGTGAAATTGGTTTTACGCTTGAAAGCCGTAATCATTTGTTTAAACACTTTAAAAACGCTCTGCAGTGAATACGTGTTGTAACCAGTTGCTGATCCAGGATATATTCCCGAGTTTCGACACGGAAGATAGAAGCAGAAGGCAACGAATTGCAACGACCGCCGCGGGACACGAACCTAGTCAACATGGTGACAGCAAACTGTTGTTCCTTGCCGGTTCACTTTGCTCCCGAACTTCTTTGAAACACAGCGAGGCATGCTGGGAAGCACTACTGCAAACTTAAAATGGCTTTCGAAATAAAAGCTTCACTGCCATTTATAACTATGTTCCAGTGTTCTTGTTTCTGTTCCAGATGTACTCTAGTTAAAACAAAGACGTAGTAATCTTCAGTTAATGTATGTATTTATATTTTCATGTTTTCAGTTGTTGAAGTTGGATGTTTAAAATGTTTATTGGGTAATTGTTGACATGTCATGAGTGCAACATTTTGTTGTCTGAATACTTGGTAACACTCTAATTTTCAAACTGATTTTGAAATACTCAGCAATAGGCACTGTACTACATCTGCTAAACACAAACCAAATCTTTAAATACTATTAAAATTTGGCAAGCTGTCAACCATTCCACTTAAGTTGCAATTTGACAACTTTAGGTAGTTNCTGTAACAATTTCAGCATTTAATGCTTTTTTTTAATGTTTTCATTTTCGTTTGAGTTGAATTTTAATTGATTTTGAAACGTAATTATTTAATTTAAAGCCCCTACTCTCAGACATAGCTAGTTCTGTAATTCAGGACATAACCTCCAAATTTTATTTATACATTTAGTTTTGTTTACATTCCACGTATTTTGACAGTTGTACTTTTTTTTATATTTGTTATGTGAACAGAGCTCAGATATCTTTGGTGTTGCTAATTATTTTGTCATAGTTTTTCTCTTTGCATTTTACCTGGTTCTATCCAGCAGTTTTGTCCACGAAGGAATATATTAAATTATAGAACCGATAAGAATATGGTGTATCAGAAAGTGACATCACTTGGAATTTCCCGTTTGATTAGCGTCCTCGTGTGAACCCCGTTGCTAATTACTCTCTCCTCAGACGCCATGATCAGCGGTACATCGTAACATTTTGTCTGCAAGATTCGCTCTCAAATTTGTAATTACCGCTCGTCAAAATGATAGGGAATGTGAGAGGCGCCAAGTTGCTTTAAATATACGGGGCACGATAAGAAGAGGCCCAAAATCGCATAGCAATTAGATTTTAAATGCTTCAAGTACGTCGGCTGCCGTCTCCACAGATGCTTTAAGTATGACCTACAGAAGGCGTGGTAAAATCAATTTACATCAATTTACGTATGTGTGATTCAAAATTCCTACGCTATTTGAAATTACTAAATTATTTTGAAGTTTAAGAGAGACACATTTAGATTTTAAAATTTTATCAGAATTTAATAAGGGCGTAAATTTTGTTTCGAACCCTATCCAGAAGCCAGTAGATGGGTTTTCTTGCTCTAAAGCCAGAGAACACCGACATACATTGTACAAGTATTAAATGCTGAGAAATAAATGAACCAGTTTCAGCTTTCTGCTCACGTAAATTATCTATTTCGTTTGCTAATATTTAAAGAGGCGATTTAGTTTTACTGATTCTTTCACAACTGAAATATTTTGTTTGGCAGCATTTTTCATTGGATTTATAATTATTTAAACCTTGCATTCTGAATTGATTACATTTATTAGTAATTATGAATTCTTATCCTTCACGTACATTTTCGTAAATAAAGTTTACATAATTTTTTTTCTGCCCCTATTAAATGTGTTATGTTTTGTTTAGTATTTGAAGTAGTTAGTATTTTATTATTAAGTGATTTTCATGTTTGGTGTCCTAGTGTTTATAAAAATGGTATGAATATTTGTCTTGAGTGAATATTTGTTGCTTTGAGAGGTAATGTTCTGTTTTATTAAGTGTTTCTTTTAATGTGTCAAAAGTATTATTTTCACTACTAACCTGTGATTGGAATTAAAAATCAGGCACATCTCAATCACAATCGAAAGTTTTAAGCCATTTTTCTTACGCTGTGTCAGTCAAAGTGAAGTCGAATAACATGCTGTCATTTAATTTCAACTAGACGCCACGCGCATAGAGAAAGTAAGGGACGCGGCAGGAAATTTGTTATACTTCATTTCATTTAAGTTGGCCAGATTCTGACAGTCAGTGAGTGGCAAATTGACGTATATGAAACAAACAAAGTGCCATTTACAAAATCCTGTATCAGCTGATGCACGAACAAAACAAAAGTTAATATTCCGTTGGCTATTCTGAGTGCACTGCCGACGCACATTAGACCAGCAGAAAATACGTGATAAGAAAGAGTTCCTAGATTAATTAATACGTTTTATTTTACGTGGTCATAAAACAGCGGTTTTTAGCGTTAGAAACTAAACTTCGTGCTAAAGTAGAAATGTATAGGTGTTCAAAATAAAAGACACATTAAAACGATACGTATCCAAATGAAACGCAATTTCAAAACCTTTTTCACGTCTTAATCACCCCTCTCAAACCCTGTTTTACTTATGTGCTCGATATTATATAATATTGTTGAATAATTTTTCTAATAATTTGACGAAATATATTTTAAATTCGTGTCGTTTCGAGACAGTAATAGAAGAACAGTAAACTTAAAAAAGGCGCTATATATTGAGCAAACTAAGCGGCTAAGGCAGGCCTCGCTCTGACATGTTGTGCGCACCATCTATCGGATCTTTTCCGAAGCATTATCGGCCAGAAAATATAAATATAATAAATATCCGAACAGATAGCAATAGTTTTATTTTTCGTGAGCTCTGCATAATTTTTAAAGTTACATATATTTCGTTTACAGCGTTTTTGAGTACTAGTAATTTAAATTCGGCATGTAATCGTTCGTCTACGTAAATTATACGCCATATTGTTCTCCGAAAACCCATTTACTTGTTTCCGAAGAAAGTGGGACATGCGTGAATAGTATTTAAGCAATTCTAACGTTATTCCACGTCACATATTTCCAACTCGAATATATTAGCTATAATTTCCAACGTGTGATAATAGTTACAACTACCGTTTCGCAAATGTTGTCCCAAATTTACTGTCTCAGACAAATTAAAAAAGAGTTAGAAAATATAAAATTTTTTGCAAGGTTCTATATTTTTACTTTTATAAACTACTAATTTATTTATACAGATGTCCGTCTAAAATATCTTAAAATTTGTTTAGCATTACATATTTTTGAATTTACTAAATTTTAAATTAATTTTTTATATTTGTGCCCTTTAACATAACAATTTACTGATTAATGATTTATGCACACATTACTATTACTACAATCGCAGCTACGTATTTCTGAGTAGCAAGTTTGCCTAAAACGTCCCACGAACAGTACATTGACAAGGGGGATCGGCTGATAATGACAGCATGAAAATAAAAAACATCGTTGCCATGTGGCCGATCAGCTGATGGCGGAAGGATACGTAGCGAGATGTAGTCATATGTAAACAGTGGCGCTACTTTCGCAGACCTATCAGAATCTGGGAAACTTACATGACACAGAGTATACGCATCACTCGTACGCCCGACGATCCTAAAAATATTCTACACTTTAATATTTTTCATCTTCCTTACAAGGGAAAGATTTATTCTATTTGCATACATTAACACTATCTCTACAACATTTGGCGCCCAAACGCCTCGGCCTAACTATTTTGCAAGTAATCAGTAATCTCTAGAAATATACGAATAATAATGTTTTCACTGACCGAGAAAGTGGGCTAACGCACCAGAGCGCTGACTGAGCGTCACGTGTTAAATTATCTGCAGGGGAGCTTAACTTCATTTGCGGTTACAAAATTGGTTACGTTTGGCTGACGTGAAGCTCAGTTACAACATTAGTTAGGGTAAGTAAATTTGACTAAAATAAATGTAATTAAATAGAAAGCAATGTCTGCTCAATACATTTGACAGATCATCGCCAATAGTTAATTTTGCATTCATCTGTACCTTAGAATTTCTGGCAACACGTAGTTAAGATATACTTTTACAGTACACGTGATGGGCTCTCCATAAGAACTTGAAAAGTAACAAAATTAATTTTGTTCTTATAACAAAATATTCTCTTGAATTAACAAAACCTCTGTGTTGGACTAAGATGAATTAGACTGTCAGAAAAGTATTAAGTTGGATCAACTATTTATATTTGTTTGGCCATTTATTTGATTGCCTTCGTTCGTAAATACAGACGGAGAGCTTTTTTTTTTTTGTTTTTTTTTTTGTGACAATTTGTTTAATAACAGTGTTTGTTAGTGGATTTATTGATTTTTAAAATTGCTATAAACACCCTAATAAAACAAGCTAAGCAGGAAACTAAAAATTAAAGCTGTAAATCTTGAAATATTTGTTTACATACGTTAAGTATTCGAAGTAAATTTATTTGAAAATATTCTTATTACATCAATAGCCACTTTACCTAAGGTTGTTAGGGCGTTGCATATAAAAGATTCCAATCTTGGTCAGGCATCCGCGATTTTTTATATTAATCTAAATTGTTTAATAAACGCGGGGGAAGTCAAATCTTTAGTTACACCAACCAAATCCTTTTTGGGACAACCAAATAAGAACAACAAAATAATTTGTTTTCACAAAAAAAAAAAAAAATTCCCCCATACAAACAATTGATATGTTGGGCCAAACCAAATACGTTTAATTCAACAAAATCATTTTCTCGGTGCAGGAGGACGAGGAGGCACATGATTCTACTATTTTAGAAATTGAAGGAGGAATTTTTCCTTTGGAGTGGTGTGAGGAGTGGCAGATGATCAGATGGGTACCAGAATGGAATGATTTTAGCAGACGGACGAGATAGACTGCAGTACGGAGTGACTCGCCCTGCCCCCCTCCCCGGCAGTGGATCTGGGTACGGGTCAGGAGTTGGTCTAATCGAAATTGGCCGAAGCTCATTTGCAAATAACCTGGGAAGGGTGGCCGCGAAAGGAGATTAAAGGAATCCCCACTATGCATTTATTTAAAGTGACAGAAGGTTTTACGGTGCGGACACGTAGATTAGGATTTTAATTGTGACCTAGAATGTATATGTTTGCTGTGTTGTTTTAAATTTTGTGAGATGTGTTTTGGCTTTGTATTTCAGTCTTTGATGTGTAATTTTAATGAGTTGTGCACGTCTTTTCTTTAGGCAGCATGCTGGGTGTCAAAATCCCAGTGTTTGTGGATGCACCCTAACGTATTGGGCCATTTTAGGATTTGGCTGTTGAATTAAAATGTTTGGAAAGTAGTGCTCCGGAAATACCCACAATTGTGGTCGGTATCCGGAGAGGCGGTGGGGCCCAATTCCAGCTCAGCCGGGAACATTGAACGTGGAGACCAAGGCATTATGCTGTCACTGCCGGTCCATCTTCCTGGAAATATGCTAGCTAGGTAAACGCATACCTGTAGGCCCCATTGATGTGGAGTAACATCTTTTTGCGGAATGATGTTCGGAAGAAAGTCCTCAATTTGTGGTTCTGCTTACTGTTGCAGAATAGTTCTTCACGTTGATTGTCTGCTCTTGAAAAAAAGGATACAGTAACCTAGACATGCATTACTCCACACCACACATTAACTTTCGGGATACCGCTTACTTGCTTCCTAACGACATGCGGGTTCTAGGCGCCCCATATGCACACATTGTGCCTCTGGACTTGACCCGATACAGGGAATGTTGCCTCGTCTGCGAAAACGATTTTTATCTTCAAGAACTCATCATCAAAGTCATTGCGTGCCGGCATTTATCCCGCGAACTGTTGACATGGGATGTGGTCACCAGGTGTGAACTCGTGCACCAACTGAACCTTGTATGTACATAATCTCAATCTCTTATGCAGCATCCTGTGTGCTGTAACGTGTAGAATTGCCAATTGCTGCAGAGTTCTGCGTGAGGATTTTGTTGAGGTTCGTGCAAAAGTCTCACTGATTCTTTCTACATTCTATTGTCGCTTAACATGCTTCTGCTGTAATATTTATAATTTTCTCTTCACCCAGAAAATATAACATTTAATTCATATTACAGACAAGTACCTATTATTTGTACTTTTTAAAAATTATATTAAATACTATGCCAAAAATATTAGTATATTTTAGAAATATAAACACATATTTTATCGCTTGCACATCCTTAAAGCTTTGATTCGTCCCGGACATCGACCACACGTAATAAAATTATTGTGCTCTAGGATTATCAATCTACTCTCCCAAATATAATAGCATATTTACCGCATGCAGAAGAATGTATACAATCGTGGTTAGTGCTGTGAGCAGTCAGAAGCTAGCACAAATATAATCATAAACTTTTTCTGGATAGCACCATTGGCCACTGGTATATTCTGTACCATATGAGAAGGCCACTTTTTGACAGCTCGGCGAAAGTAGCACCACTGTTTACATCTGACTACGTATCCTTCCGCCATCAGCTGGTGTGTCAAGTCGGGGCTGTATTTTATCAATACGCTGTCAGCTAATCCACTTGCCATTGTACTGTATGCTAAACACATTTTAAGACTGACATCTGTCTAAATATATAAGTAGGTTATGAAAGTAAAAATATAAAATGTTGCAAATAATTATATATTTGATAACTTTTTTTTTAATTTGTCCGAGATAATGAATTTGGGTTAACATTTGCGAGACGGTCTGTTGTATCTATTATCACACTTTGGACGTTATAGCTAATATATTCGAGTTGGAAATATGTGACGTGGAATAACGTTAGAATTGCTTAAAAACTATTCACGCCTGTCTCACTTTCTACGGAGACAAGGAGATGGGTTTCGATAGAACAATATGGCGTATAATTTACGTAGACATGATACAGTGCTTGTGTACTGGGCCAACAGACACTCTTCTCACAAACTGCGTCGTCTACACTACTATTGAAAAATATTTCGATTTCAACGCACTACACGCTGGTAAGTGGAGGTCATTAGACACTAAATAAAAACAGCAGGAGGTTTGATAGTTAAGTTCAGAGCCGCCTGTGGCAATGCTGTCGCCCACTCGGCATCGTACATAACGATCCGCCCGACATTTAGATGGTTATCGCTCAACTACGCCGCATCAACGATCGATCGGAAGTGGGCACACCCTGCAGAGAGACATACAGCTGTTTATACCAGGAAAATGCTCATTAATACAAATGAAAATCTGATGCAAAACGTTTACTCTCCTTTTTTTTTTAAATAAGATTAATGAGTTTTGAATTGTTTAAAATGTTTGTTTTCATTCGTATAGCTGTTTCACAAGAACGTAAGTACTTTTGAGAGCCTTACTTATGTTCTACTTTATGCCCACGTCATACAAAAACTAACATTACCGTGAGCCTAATAACTTGTATTCATGTGCTGATTAAATTATACTATGAAGTTCTAAGAAATATACTGTCATAGATATTACAAAGGGGCATAAGTGACGTCATATTTTACAGGGTAGGTCTTTAAAAAGAAAACCGAGTGCAATTGGAATGCTATGCTGCGTTAATTAATAATGACATCCTTTAACTAATGTATTTATTCAGTGATGGAACATAGCTCTCTTTAAGGCGCATCTGGTACATATTTCGAAACGGAAGCNCATGTGCTGATTAAGTTATACTATGAAGTTCTAAGAAATATACTGTCATAGATATTACAAAGGGGCATAAGTGACGTAATATTTTACAGGGTAGGTCTTTAAAAAGAAAACCGAGTGCAATTGGAATGCTATGCTGCGTTAATTAATAATGACATCCTTTAACTAATGTATTTATTCAGTGATGGAACATAGCTCTCTTTAAGGAGCATCTGGTACATATTTCGAAACGGAAGCCATCATGGCAAAAATGATCCAAGTACAGTACCATAATATTATTATAAGTAACAACACACTACAAAACAGTCAAAAATAATTTGTAATATCAAACAAAATTGCAAACTTCGCACTCAGAATAATTAAAATTGAATTTATAACTTCTTTGAAATCTTTTAAAATGATATATTTTAAAGCAGTAATTATGGAAACACATATAACAAATTAAAAATATGTGCTCCTTGCATAATGAACTTTAAGAATTTATTCTTCTCTAAGTGGATTAAAAATCTGAACTATTATCCTGTTAATGGAAATACAAGAAAACTCAAGTTGAATATAATGAAATAAAAAAAGTATTTTAACACAACGTTCTTTTGGACAGGCGTGGGAGATCTCTGTAGAATTGTTGGCTTATAGTGTCACGAACGAAAGAAGTTTTCTCTGTATAAAGAGCATGCAAATCACTATATTTCTGTGCTGATGTTCTTGAAACAGATGCATTAACCACTTAACATATTATCTTGAGTATACTCGTTCACATCCGACATGTTGCAGAATAGTTACAATCATGGTCAGTGCTGTGCGAGGTCAGAAGCTAGCACCAATACAGACCACGTTTTTCCTTGGGTAATGCTATTGATTGCCGCTGACACATTAATTATTTTTGATTGGTTGCTTATTGTACCATAGAGCAAATGAAAACACTTTCCATAGGTTCCAAAGCATACGTTGTTGTAAGAAATTCGTAAGTACTACTTACACCATAAATATATATATTTTTTCAACACCTAAAATGAAAAATTAATGTGTAGTTAAGGGGTTAAGTGGAGGTACAGCTTTGTGCATTGCATCCAGGGTATTTCACTGCAAGGAAACTTTCTCATAGTGTCGTCCTGGGTACATACTGGCTCAAAGTAGCAGTCGGTGTACAATATTAATACTGTTTTCTTTGGCGATTGTCATGATATGGCTCATATTCAAATGATTGAGCGGTATTATGTTTTCTACACACATCATTATTCGCGAAGTGTTTGGAGCACAATTAACAACTGCAACAGGGACAAGAACAAGAAGATAAATTTTTGCATTTGGTGAATTGACACTCTTGCATGAAAGAGGCATCACGATCAGAATCGTATGCATTTTCTGATTCATCGTCTATTTCATCTAATTCGTAGTCATCCGTGGTTGATTCCATTACTGATTTGCTAGCACTTTTCACTCCCGGTTGGCCTTTTTGCACTGCGTAAGGTTTAGATTCCAGTTTGTCTTCTTTCTGCACTTTAGCCATCACATTATTGAGCACGACGTCTAATGAATCGTCGGAAACAACATCTTCAGTGGTGCTATTTATAGCTGTTAAATTTTCATAATAACATTTCTTGGTAACAAGTAAATCTTTATTTTAGCACCTTTGCACAACACACAGGCATCATAAGTTGACTCCATTTCATTTGTTTTTTTTTGCATTGTCCCACTTCACTAACACATCAATTTTTTATTATTGTGTCATTGAAGCGAAAAGAAGCAAATATTACAAAACAAGCAGAAACCAAGAAATTGCACATCCCAAACTTTATAAATGCAGCAGAAAGTATTTACATACAGAAGATAACCATGTATAGCCATCTTAAGGGCAAATAGAGAAATAATAACTTATAACAAATGAAACTAAAGAATGGGAAAGCCACTGGCACTTGAGGGCGTACAAACCATTTTAAGAGTCTTCTGACACAACAAAGATGCGTATGTGCCAGTCATGTCACTTACGCCTGTTGGCCAGATTGCACGTATTGGATTGGCATATAAGGCAGATAAATGCTTTGTATTCCAGGCAACACAGTAGGCCTAGAGACAGAGATTCGCCATTTCGTCAGATCAAAGATCAATGTACAGGCCACATATATCCATTCTCACAAAAATGTCGCTTACGCCCCTTTGTCACTTCGAAGATGGTAGACGTACTGCAGCCAATAACTTCGTGGACGCCGTCATGCGTGGCTGCCTACACTCGGGGAAACTATCAGTCGACGAACGTATTGACTATGGTATAAAATGCACGAATTTCTGCTGTAATATACATAACACAAAAAATGAACCACTGTCAGTGGCGAATAATCTGGAACGCTATCTCATCGAAAAAGCAGATTACCGCCATTCATGTCTCGCATGTTTACATACACCCAAACAGGATTAACTTCATAAAATAAAAATAAATCATCGATAATATGCTATTCAGGCAGAAAACCCTAACGCATTTGAATGGGATAGGTAATAACCTTTTTCAAAATGACGTGAGAAAATGTGGCGTGGGTTAGAAACTTCGAACACAAACTGATACATAATCCCATACTACCTCTTCACCACCCCGTTCCACATTTATGACTTTACCCCCCCCCCCCCGAAATCCTAATATGAGGAAGAATTATGGGAAGTCGTAGAGTTTTGTGGGCCCTGAATTTACCGTGACGTCATTTATGAACCAGTTGAATAATTAAAATTATACTTATCATTTCAGTTGCTGGTATTCACTGATTAAGCAGTAACTTATACTGAGGTCTCAGTGCATTCTGTTAATTCACGTGTAGATAACAGCTAATCTGCTGAACATCTAGTAAAATAATTTAGCTGTAAAAAATCACTGATACCGATTTAGTGTGTTAACTTATTGTTAAATATGTTATATTTTTGGTTCCGAAATCTGCACACTGATGTGTATAACGTTATAACTAAGTCGTCAGTGGTGAATGCTAAGGGATTCCGCTACAAGAGGTGAGGAGTGTGAATCGGAGATAAATCAGACCTCGAGCATGACTCGGAGTTAATGTGTATTGATTCGGAACTTGAGAGATAAAGACTGAGCTTTAAATGGCACGCAGAGGCACATTTACGGAGAAAGCAAAAGGGCTGCAGTTCCCTCCCCACCAAACAACAGTATTACAATATTTAACATTCAGGCTATTGCTAAGACGCCGTGAATTTACTCAAAAAGGAGGGGAAATAAAGAATTATTGTTTACCTACAGTGTTGATATTCGTGCTTACAGTCAACCCCCTTCCGGAAAAAGAATTCTCGATTAGCGTTTGGTCGCATGTTCGTGGACATGAAGATTGAAGAAGACAGGATCTCCTCACTGTATCGGGCTCTGTATCACACAGTAAACTTATTTTTGTAGCTTTGCTGAGAAATTGTTTGTACGTGTACAAAACTCTGTAAAAATACAAAAAACGTTATTTGTAAAATATCTTATATATACCATTAAAAGAGCCGTGTTTGTAATACTCCAAGAACAAATTTTTATGATGACCAGGAGAAGTTACAAACTATTTATATTCTGTGATAATTGTTTCACATTAAGTGTTTAAGAATGACGTGTTATGGAATAATAATTGAATTGCACGAATGCCGCTATGTGTATTATACCACTACAGTTATTTCTGTAACTGATCGAGCAGACTGTAATGATAATTTGTTGGTTGGCAATGCCAGTAATTGTCATCCCGTCGCAAAATTCATAAAACAGTACATTCTAAAATAATTAAACTCCATAAATGCAACTGTTCAATTTACCTGCAGACTTTAGGTCCTTCTGAAGTGCAGTAATTACCTAAATTACCCACCTTAATCCTATCCAAGAGGTCAGATTATTATATTCTTAACAGAGTTAATAAATTAAAAACATACAACTAAAACAAGAATACTGCCTGTCAGATAAAGTGGTCATGTGGCAAAGAGCTGAAATTGTAACTCGGGGTTTGCGGTTTCGTGTCACGATACTTAAACTGATATTTTGGTGAATACAAATCGAATGTCTTCCTCCTATATCATTTTGTCATTACAGTGGTTTTTAGAAAGCATTATAACAATCATTTTATTTCCATTTCTTGAGCATGCGAGTTGAAATACAAGCCTTAATTTGCAATATTTCAAAAACATACATTGCAAATAAAAAAAAACATTTTGTAGCTTTATAACATTTTTTTAATAACTCGTTTCCAAACCTTTTTTTGTAAATGAAAATTTTTTTTAGAGCGCTCATAAATGGAGTAATTTCATTGGTGCTGCGCGAGTCGTCTTCGGTTCGGCCTCCTCGCTACAAGAACGTGAAGTTTGCTACAATGATTTGCATCCCAGCATGATAACGATTACCCGCCGCCTGTAGCATCTTTGTGTACAAGCGCGTGACTTATAACTACACCAGCCTCGAAGTAAGGAATTAGCTCCTTAAAAACCCTGAGCAATTTCCGTGGCCTAAATCGCTGAGGCGGGCATCCAAGATCATGAAAATCCGGGTTTTAATCCCACAATACCCATTAACTAATGTGTCGTTTTATTGATGAACGTTTCGGTTAATTTACTTTGTGAGCCGTCACCCCTCCTACTTCACATAATCAGCGATACANCGTTTTATTGATGAACGTTTCGGTTAATTTACTTTGTGAGCCGTCACCCCTCCTACTTCACATAATCAGCGATACACGTTTAAAGTATCTCCCCTTGATACCCAAGACCGAATGTCGCAAACGTTTCAAGATAATCTCTGAATTAAAAATGTAATTATTTTTAATTAATTCTTTATTCAGTCACCACGACGTCTGAAAGATGCAAGATTTCTTAAGTATTTTTTCTTTTCCTCATCGAGGACTGGATGCTGTTGTGCCCTTTTGCCTTCAAACTGCAAAAGATGACGGAAAACCCGGCAGAATCATGTCGCACTGTGGAAATCCTATTCGCTGCGGATTTCACCCTCGACGCATGCCTGGAGACGCGGCGTTCAAATCCAGGAGGAGGGCGTTGTCATTAATCTTAGTTAGCGGACACGATCCGGCACGCATCTACCCCGGCCGTGGTCATAGTGCGCCACTTAGACCCTAATCATAATAATATTTACAAGCTTGAACACCGACTTGCTACACTGGGTTAGCGCTTAGCCAAGCACTTGTGTTCTTTGAATGTCACTTGCAATCAAGGATGTAGTGTAGCCGAAACTCCCCGCCGCCCCGGCACTGCACTTCGAGACATTTACTTTTAGGTTGTCTAATGATCACGGGCTTCCAGCTAATTATCATTCCTTTTTATTGAACTCATGAAAATAGAACCACGAGAAGAGACGGTTTATAGTGTTTTAACATCGTACACACTTTGTTTAGATAAAAAAACACTTTATTTTATGGACCGGCTGAACGAATTTATAAAATAAAGCTTTGGAATGAAAAATACTACGATGGCATCGTTTTCAATACAATAGGAACTCAAATATACTTGTCTTGTTGCAATTAAAACGGGCAACATTGCAGCACACACCTCTTCTATGTTCCGGCACATGTCTGCCTACCAGGCACACGACGAAACTGCTTCATTCTTCTGCTTTTCAGTTCAGTTGCTTAATCGTCAAAGTAAAATATAAAGAGTAACATTCGCATACTCGTAATCTATATTTATGCAGTATACAATTTTGCAATATATTTATCTAATTATTTTATTTTACCCACTTGAAACACCAGATAAGTACCGGTTCCCATCCACATTCAAACGTCAGCCAAGCTCAAAGCGTTGTGGGCATGCTAAATTTATGACTACACTTCTCCTAGCAATACGGGCGAGTGCTTAAATGAAACATTTCTTATGACATAAACCGTTGCAGGACTATGTCGCCAAAGAAAACACAGAGAATGACAAAAAAAAAAAAAAAAAAAANGGTTTTGAGCTTGCATACGTGTCTTCGTTGCGTCGTCAGGTTTTGAGCTTGCATACGTGTCTTCGTTGCGTCGTCAGGTTTTGAGCTTGCATACGTGTCTTCGTTGCGTCGTCAGGTTTTGAGCTTGCATACGTGTCTTCGTTGCGTCGTCAGGTTTTGAGCTTGCATACGTGTCTTCGTTGCGGTGTTAGTCTGCGACGTCTTCGTAAGGTCGTCTAGAGATTTGTGGTAGTTTTTGTGTGATTTATCTTGTATTTGTTACTCGTCAGGTCTTGTTTAGTCTGGTAAAGCTCTTGACTCTATTCCTTGTGGAATTATTTTTGTGTTTCAAACATTTGTTGACCACTGCTAGTTATTCTTGACGTGTTCTCGTGCATGTTTTAATGCCATTCTCTGTGTTTTCCTTTGCGGCATAACTCTGGAGTAGCGTATGTCCGAAGTAGTTTTTCATTTAATAGCTAAACACTTCCCAAATAAATTTTTTAAATAGGATTCCTTCTCCATAACTGCGCAATGAACAGTGCGAACACAGGCTGAAAAAAAAAAACAATAATGTTAGCAATGAATTATAAGGAAAATTCCCGATTGTTAACGTACTATTGAAAATGCAATGCTCAAAATCATTTGTAAGTGAATTTTTTTTAAAACGCAATAATATTGGCAATTACATATATAAAGTATTCCTATTTTTAAAAATCTTATTGAAAATGCAATGCTGAAAATAATTTGTGAGTGAATTTTTTTTAAAACGCAATAATGTTGGCAATTACACATAAAAAGTATTCCTATTTTTTAAAATCTTATTGAAAATGCAATGCTCAAAATCAATGGCCAGTGAACATATTTTTTATTTTACTTATGAATATATTTATTTTTATCATAATATTACAGTGCCACATGCCCAGAGCGGAATAACGCACAATTGCCTGTTATAATCCATTCACGGTTACTTCACACTTTTCTGAAGCCCTGCTTAAGTTCTACTTCCAGGATATTCCTCCGCCTCGTGCAAACTAAGCTTTACTAAGTCTAGAAAATTGCACCAAACGACATCGCACCGAATTCGTGCGCACTAAGTTGTAATAATATTTTGTATGAGAACTATTTCTTACTAGCCGCTACCAACACACGTGTTTTCTCACTGGTTTCTTTAATATTTATTATAAATGAAATATTATAAATTATAAAGAAAATGTAGTTGAACTACAGTTTAATGAAAAATAAGGTACTGTTATGTTAACAGAGGTATAAAAAGCTTGTGATAAATGGCATGTTTAGGAAATAACTAAACACGTCAGACTTGGGGTAGTTTTTCAAATGTTTGATTCAAAAAGTGTGAAGAAACCGTGAATAGACTGTACAGTATATTTGTGGTTACTTACAACTGAATCGCTGCTAAGTTCTATTTACAGGCTATTCCTCCGCCTCATACGATCAAAAGCTTAACCAAGTCTAAAGAACCACACCAAAGTGATAGCGCAATGCAATTGTGCGCTCTGTTTAGTGATATTTTGCTCGAATATTATTTGCTTCTAAGCATTACCAACACACGTATTTTGTCCATGTTTTTATTCACATTAGTTCTGGATGAAAAATTATAATTTATAGACTAGATGAAGTTTAGTTAAAAGTAAATTTTAACGAAAAAAAATCTTTTATTTAGGAGAAGTTTAAAACGCTTGTGACCAATGAATTATTTGGGAAACAACAAAACACATAATACGCAGGGCGACAAGTGTGGATATACAGTCTGTTATACGCAGTATAGTTAGTGTTCGGTGCCACCATAAGTTGTCATTCCTGGGACGGCTCGCAGATCGACCAAGAATTATCTATACTGAGCAGCCGGAGTTTTCACAAAATGCAAGCGGCACTCGCCAGGAATCCTCAACCCTGTAGTCTCGTGCTCGCAACCGTACGCCGGCGAGGTCGGGTTTTAATTTGATGCCGCCGGGAGACGCGTTGAACAAACCTGGGCAGGGCGCGCAGCGAGGTAATGAATTCAACTCGACACTTCTTCAGCCCTTCGTTCCCTCCCCGAAAGCTGCCTACGAGGGAAGAATGCCACTTCGCAGGCACCCTCTGAATTAATTGCAAGGCCGCCGCGAATAAGCTACGGAACTGTGTGTATCGGGATACTACATCACCCGCAAGCACAGGCGCAAAAAAAAAAAAAACAAAGCAACGTAAAACAAGCGATAAATAACTTGGTTATGCGAGACTAGTCCTTTTCGCGTAGTAACAGCCTGTGGCGGATCCGAGAGGGTAGACTGGAGAGGGGCAGACAGGGGGCTTTTCCTCCACCCTTGAAGCTTGATTTCACACTGGATAAAACAAACTTATCATTGAAACCAAATACATCGTTTACAGTTCAGGAATAATATACACACTCAGTATAATAACAGCATATTTTGAGAACTATTTGTACCGTGTGTTTTTGAACAACACTAAGTCCGGCAAAAAAAAAATTATAAGAAATTATATGTACCACTTTTGCTTTGAAGGGATTATTAGGGGAATTATGGTGCTCTAAGAATTGAATTTCAAAATTCTTCCTCTTAAAAATATTGAACTACTTACGATCAAGGAAAAAATCGGTGAATGACATTTTGTAGAGCGCATATCTCATACCTCTGAAAACGCGGATGGCAAAATCATCCCCCTTCGTGGTGAAAATGGGGGTTGGCATCTTATATTTTGATTAAACTTTGTAATACTAAGATGTACGCGATTTTTTTTATAGACATCTTATGAATCAGCACGTTAAAACTAACATAAAAAATAGTGTGTTGGAACACTTTCAGGTGAACAGTTTTCAAGAAGTCTATGCGTAACTCTCAAAACAGAACAATATTCACGTGAAGGCATTTCAAATAAGAAGTACGCGGGAGCATTCTGCTTCCTTAAAAATCTACTTTAGGGGGAAAGTGTTCATATATTTTCTACTAACTGTACATTTTCGTGAGGAATGATCTGCCGGAGTTTGTCGGTGTTGTTCATAAACATCCGGTATAACGTATCTACAAAGTATTGACATTTATATGTTAAGACCGTTCATGATAAAATGAGCACTTTTGAAATCAACCTTAGAAAAAAGTCACTACTTCTACCTGCATATAGTTTAACGGGAGAACTGAGTGCCTTGCGCCCAGTAAAGTTGGTAACGAAGGAGGGAAAGTAGTTCCAAGGTTTTACGTCAAATTAAAAGTGTTAGATAAACACTTATTTAATTCGATTTGTTATTTTTAATACATCTAAGTGTAAGAGTTAGCAGATCTGTAAAATATTTACTTTTCTAATAATTTTAAATTTTTTGCCTGACCGACGCATGCATAAAGTGATGAGGCCCACAACAATATTAATTTTACATATGGTGGAGCAATACACAACGTGCATACAAGTAGATATTAAGCAGAGTTTTCAAAAGTGCTCAGTTTATTGTGAACAGCCTATAGCAATATAACTTAAGGAAAGCTGGTAAGTTTGGGCAATGAATGTAACGCATAATACCCCAACAATCAAGTGGCCCCTCCTTAATGGATCTTTTGATCCGTTACTGGTACCAGCACCAACGGACATTACAGCAAATAAAAAGAACAGGACGTGTTGAAGATTTGGCTCCATGTTTGATCTGAAAGCTTAACTTAACTGGTATTTTTAGGATGAACGAATTATTTTCCCCGAGCACATCATTGTTATTTTTCAAATGTTCATACAATTCAACACACGATTCTTCTGAACTTTCTTAAAAATCAGAGCTACAACCACTGTTACCAATTTCATGTTGCTTTTTCTGTATAACAGAAGTAATTTATTACAGTAACAGGTCATTTACACTAACTCGTTACTTCCAGGAATGATAGTATTTTAGCGGTTTTATAATACAACTTTAGAAATCTTAGTGGGATAATCTAAAACTATGAATTCACATTCCCACAATGTCTCTATCATCAGGAAGTAATATATTATTAATATTATAATCAATTAATTTTCAGTTCGTGGCCAATAAATTTCGGCTCTGGTATGTCTGAAGATTCACAGGGTGTAAATCGCGTTAGAAAAAAGCAGGTGTTGGGTTATATCACGTGGTTTTTCATTTCGGTTTCAAGTAAGAAGCCTTTTTTATTCACTGCAGTTTGTGTGGTAGCTCTCTACGTCTTAAAATCGTAGAGGAAAACTGGGGTAGAGTGCACGCCCAAGGTGAGCAATAGCCACTCTCCGTGTCCTAAAATTGAACGGTTTNGTAGAGGAAAACTGGGGTAGAGTGCACGCCCAAGGTGAGCAATAGCCACTCTCCGTGTCCTAAAATTGAACGGTTTTCTGCCGATACGACTATCATAAAAGTCATCGAGTGATTTGAGTTTAGAACCAAAAACGATAAAGGATACGATAGCGTATTTGTTAGAACACTGTTTATATAAACAAGTGCTTTGAGATGTTTGTTTACTTCCGCTAACCAATTTTTTTTTTGTGTTTGTGCTGAATTAAAATTGGGAAGGGTATTTTATTAACATAGAAATGCTTGTATTTTGAAAATNATTTTTTTTGTGTTTGTGCTGAATTAAAATTGGGAAGGGTATTTTATTAACATAGAAATGCTTGTATTTTGAAAATTAAGATATGAACAAACATGATCATCGTAGTTGAACATGAGACTTTGGACATTGTATTGTTGTGGAGTGGGTCAATTTTGGTTACCTGCGTATAAGAAGACAATCGGTCTACCTCATATTAAGTCATGCTTCTTCGAAACGTTACGCCCGTAAATTCATGACTCTTCAGTGGGAACCTTAACAATTGTCAGCGGACTGCTTGTACTCCAAGCTCAGTAGAAAACAATTTAAACACTGTACTTTCAAGTGAGGCGTAAATACCTAAATGGAATTGCCATTCATGGTTCGGTGCCAACTTAACCATGAGCAGGCAAGTTAAGGTCTATTGAAAGGTTCAACAGTGCACGAAATCATGAAACATGAAATCGGTAACTGAATTTAAGCTAAATAATAATTTTGATGAGATTGGTTTTATTGATAATACATTTTAATGCTGGTAAATATGGTATACAGCTATAGTTGGCATATTTTATACAGTTTGTTATTTAATAATTGACCTCTTTATGCAAAAAATTAGGAACCTAAACCACAAATTCAGAAAATATGCCAAATTAGTTGTCATAAAATTAATACGATGATATTATTGCAGCTCTTTAATACTGAAGTATGTATATCGCAAAGGAAATATGCCTTTNTCATAAAATTAATACGATGATATTATTGCAGCTCTTTAATACTGAAGTATGTATATCGCAAAGGAAATATGCCTTTCATTTTTATTTTTTAACAAACTGTTCTAACAGAAGATTTGAAGAACATGGAATTCGTTTAAAATTAAAAAGTGGGTTTTGCTGAAATATTGTTATTACGAAGTTGTACATAATACAATTATATACACTTTAAAACAATTATTTTTGCCCGTGAACTTGTAACGTTGGGCGCTACAGTTACACCGCTATACGTTAAGTTGCCACGGCTATATCAGAAGTAGTACACGAGACTCAGAAAAATGGACGCCGATTAATTAAGAAATAAATTCAAGTTCCGGAGTAGTTGTTATATACTTTTATTTATTCTTGAAGTGACACATTTCACAGCAGAAAGTTCAGAATATGCAGAGTACGAAACGTGCACAGATAAATAGATATGGGCAGAACCGAGCCACAGTTGTTTACTAAGTATTACTTTTCTGACAAACTGGCCCGAAGAAATATGAAATTCCGCTACCTCCCACACCGGCGGAGAAATAAAATAGCAAAATATAGTTGCCGTTGTGGGGGTTTAGCGTCACGCCCGACACGGCCTAGGCGAGCACNCTTTTCTGACAAACTGGCCCGAAGAAATATGAAATTCCGCTACCTCCCACACCGGCGGAGAAATAAAATAGCAAAATCTAGTTGCCGATGTGGGGGTTTAGCGTCACGCCCGACACGGCCTATGCGAGCACTGTAAGACGACTTAAGGGCGACTGCCTTCCAACGGACCTCGCCGCCGACCTGCCCTCAAGGGCGACTGACCTGAAGTACTGCTTGAACTGAAGTGACAAGGGCGACAGGCACACACGTCTTTTTGCTGCCTATCTCCCCCCCCTCCCGAGATAAGGGCCTGGCCACGCACGCTCTCAACACGTTATCGAAACTGACATGTTATCGAAACTGTGTTGTAGGAACTAAAACGTGTTGACGCATTCTGAAAAAAGTTAAATAATGCTGACGCTTAACAAAAACTCGTTCGAAACGACAACCGGACTCCTGATAAACTTAGACATGACACGTATGCCAGATAATCAAACTATCACGGGAAACGAACCACCAAGGTTTTTAAATCTGAAACCCGATAAAAATATTACGAAGCTTAGCAAAGCTTAAGAAAAACGAACGAAATTGAAACACGTATCCCGAAAATTAAGAATACTGTGTCATTAGAAACTGATCCAGTGGTTTCTATACGTTATTATTTCAAAACAGTCGACAGTTTCTTATTCTAACACTGTATGTACGCTGCATCAGCTATTACTTTAATGTGATAGAGTTGTTAATTCAAGTAGTGCATAAAACAAACACAATCGAAGTATACTAAGTGGTTCAACTTCAGTTCTTGTATTACATTTCTGAAATTAAGGCACAGTAAGAAATTTCCATAGCATTTAATATTTCAATTTAAAATACAGGATTTCCGAAAATTAAACTCCGAAACTCCGGGAGGTGATTCCTTATGAAAAATAAAGTCGAAAATATACCGGACACCGTAAACCTAAACAAAATATTAAAGGAGATATGAGCCTGTGAAAATTGGGATTTGAAAATGTATATTTGATGAATGCCTTGTATTTACTACCAGTGATAGGGATGGTGGCGATTTACCCACAGTCCGTCCCACGCGGCTGAATGGGACATGTCCATTTGGCGCGCTATGGAGCGTGTACTAGTAGAGGGCATGTCGTCGATGTGCTGACGTATCACTTCCTCAAGTCGAACAGTGCGCACAGACAGAAGATGGCAACCATTACGCATGTGTCTCTGCAACATGGGAAGCATATGACATTTTTTACTACGGACTTTGTACGCGTTGTGCAAGGCATTCGGCAAACATACGAGTTCAACATCCCAATTTTCTTAGGTTCATATCTTCTCTAATATTCCGTTCAGGTATATGGTGTCCCATATATTTTCGACTTTACTATCTACAATGAATCACCTCCCGCAGTTTGGGCGTTTAATTTCCGAACATTCTGTACGTGCAGTTGTTGGCAGTAATTGTTTTTTTTTTTAGAAATGTGTATTTAAGATGTTTTATTTCTAAGGTCAGCGGGAAGAAAGCACACAGGCAAGAATTTTGTATTGTTTTATTGAATAATAACACAAGTACACAGTCGAGCATACACTGTTTTCAAAGCACAAAAATAAATTGCCGTATTATATTCCTAGATGCACATTTTGGTTTTGGACACCAGCGAAAGTATTGTTTCCTTTTTTCAAGAAACCATATTAACAGGTCTCTAGCAAAATTAAGTATTTTGACTTATGTTCTTTTCCCAACTGACTCTAGAATTAGTTCATACATTCTAAACCTATTTCATGCAATGAGACACAAGTTGACATTACTTTCTTTTCTTTGGATAATTACATACTTGCGTTTGATGACTGGAAATTGGCGGAAAAAAAATTGACAGCAAGGCTGTCGGATGTAAAAAACGCTTCAAAATATCAAAACGGAAAGTTATGAAAATAATTATTTCATAATAACCTCTGCAAAATGTCTGCAGTAATTGTTTTTGTAAAGTAAAATCATTAAAACTGATATACCGTTTTGTTTTTTAACTCTAGAATTGAGCATGAAGCGATACAAACATACTGTATGAACTGTATGAATCGCTCCGTCGGATAACTTAATTAAAATAAATTTGCTGACATTTTTTTATAAATTAGTTTTTGTTAGGGCAAGCAAAACGTGGGTATGACATATTTGTCCCAAAACCGACATCGTAACAAGTATTGAATAGCGGGCAATAAAAGANGAATAGCGGGCAACAAAAGTTGTAAACACTGCATATAGCAAGTAGATATTACCCTGTGTGCTGAAAATGTATTAAAATAAGCTATTAAAATGTTTACAAAATATAAGTCACAATGCAATAAATTTATTAATGGCCAAAATCACAAATACACATATAGTTCCCAGCAAGGCTGCACTCATCCCTCACGTAAAAGGCATTGCACCTAATCATCCCCACTGGTATCTTGAGAATAAAGTATGTCATAAAAATGCAAACTGCATCATCACTTCCATGAACATTTGGGACATCCGATTTGTCATCAGATGAGTCTTGGTCACTTGAAGAATTTCCCTATTAGTTGCATTCAAAAATCTGCTTTCTCGTGAAAAATGTCTTAAAAATAAACGGAGCCGGGTCTTGCAAGCCATGACTGTTAACAGGACGCTTCATTCTATTTCTCTGTCCTAATTGCAATGCCATTCTCCTCAGTTATGTTAGTATTATATCGAAAAAAAAGGGGGTTCCATTATGAGGCAATAAACAATAAGTGCCTGCTATCAATTCAGGTCTAAGTATAGTAGATCTCCCATATTTACATTTAGCAGCTTGTTCAGGAGTACAATATTTTTGTTAGCCAAACATCTGTGGCACGTTGAAAGTTTTAGATGATTTTAGCCATCCCATTTCGTAATTGTACACTGATGTTTTGGCTTTTGCAATATTCTCAGGGTTCCACTGCCAAGTTTTTGCCCTTTCATTATATGTAGGAGCTTCCGCGTTTTTATTTTTCATACGAGGCATCTAACAAAACAAATACTATTCAAATTGTCATTGGTACTGGCTGGCAAAATGGCCACCATCGGCAATAGCCAATCAGAGACGAGACTTTTTCGAGACCCTCGCGTAGCCAGAGACAATACTCTTTCGAGAGCCTTGCATAGCCAGAGACCCTTTCAAGAGCCTCGCATAGCCATAGTTCGCTGGGTGGAATCACAGATTCTCTGCAATCACGTCCAGCGGTTTTAGATCTTCAAAGCTCCCTCCTGTGCCTGAGCCCTAGGGTATAACAGGATACACCATTCCGAGCTTTATTAATAAGAGTGCACATCAGGTTCAGGACTTCTAGGCATATTGTTGTCACTACAGACATATTCACGTCGATGGAATGACAGAGCATGAAGTACTGGCTGGTCAAATGGCCGACGTAGGGAAGGAATTACAGAGTCAGAGGTTTGAATCGTGAGGTCATTCAAGATGGCGACTGCTCACCCCCTCGTCCCTGCCAGGATGCCAGGTGAATGGATGGCATCGGTACTGGCTGTCGTAGGTACTAACTGGCAAAATGACCACCATCGGCAATTGCCAATTAGAGACGAGATTCTTTCGAGACCCTCACGTAGCTAGAGGCGAGACCCTTTCGAGAGTCTCACGTAGCCAGACACGAGACCCTTTCGATAGCCTCGCGTATCTATCGTTGGCCGGGTGGAGAGCATGGGATGGGACAGGAAGGGCAGAATNCGAGACCCTTTCGATAGCCTCGCGTATCTATCGTTGGCCGGGTGGAGAGCATGGGATGGGACAGGAAGGGCAGAATGACAGAGCATGAAGTAGGGAACAAGATGGCTGTCGGTACTGACTGAAGAAATGGCCGCCGTTGGTGCTGGCTGCCAAAGAGAAAATAAAGGAGACGGAATACAAGAAAACCGAGGGATGGTGGAGAGAAAGGAATGTGAAAATAACAAATCGGAATGTTATAGCATGATCAAAGTATTCGAATTTGTGAAGACACTGAGAAAAACCCCCTCACTTGGAATACAAGAGCGTGAAGTAGGGAAAAAGATCTAGTAGGAAGGAATGAGATAATAATCTAATTCAGGAGCACTCGGAGTAAACCACTCGCTTGGAAAGCAAGAGCATGAAGTAGGGAACAAGATGGCCACCACTGGTCAGGAATGACTGAGCAGACTAGTCTATACTGGCTGACAAAATGACCGCCGTCGGAAGGGAATGACAGAGCAGGAGGTTTGACTCGTGACGTCATCCAAGAGGGCTGCGGCTCGGCCGCTCATCCCTTCCAGGATAACAGGCGTGCCGAAACCGGTATTTTCTAACTACTCACATGAATGCATTACCCTAATTTTTCCATTCATTCAATCTTTGCATTTTTCTTATGTTTTCAGATGATGGATAGTACACAATGGCTTCATTCGAAATAACCAATTTCCTTAAGTTCACCGATGATTAAAGATATCTCCTTACTGNGGATAGTACACAATGGCTTCATTCGAAATAACCAATTTCCTTAAGTTCACCGATGATTAAAGATATCTCCTTACTGAGCAAGGCAATCAAATGTTTGAGTCTCTCAACAAGTTCATTGGGGTCTTCAGGAAATATGTAGTCGGTGTTCTTGTCGTCTTCTGCATTATTCACGACGCTTTTTTCAGCAAAGCCGGCGAGCAGATGTGTGAGGACATCGAAAAAACGCCACTGTT
>NQII01005265.1:63055-166478 GCA_002778355.1 Clitarchus hookeri | reverse complement strand
AAGGCCCGCCGAGCAGCCATCACGACGTCTGCGCCCGTTGAAGACGCCATCCCTGTTGAAGACGACGTCAAGGTGCAATATATCTACTCGCAAAGTGTATCCGTGGAAGATGCTCCCCTTCAAGAAATGTATTGGCAAGCAATACCAGGCGAGAAAATGAACCTAAAACACAGGTGCCTGATGAGTATGAACCTCGATAAAGTTTTAAATGGCGTTGTTAAAAATTTGTGAAACTCGGCGTGTGCATAGGAACTACAAATTTGTTATATAACAAAAATCGTATGTAATGTTTTGCAACATTCAGGGTTTTGTTCGATGGACTCGTACACCATCAAACAGATTGCCATCTCGATCAGTGAGAAAGACGTGAAAACCAATTTTTTTCAATTTTTTACTGTCGTGTTTATGGAAGCACCTTGACCGCACCACGCATCAGGCGTATCGCCTACAGACGTGCGAAACGCACGGAGTTAGGCGGGACGAGGGAAACATTCGGTACGAGGAAATTCCGACAATGGTGGACTCCGCCATAATTCCCTATTACCCTGTCTATAGGGTGATACTAAAATCATAGGACAAACATTGAGAGGTGGTAGAGCTCACAAAAACAAAAAAAATTTGTATTGGAATATATGTGCGGAAGTGACGCGTTGAGACACACACACACACAAATAATACATTTAATGTAACAGATTGTTTATTTACAACGTCGCCGCTAAATGCCTTTTTACAGCAATGTTTATAATAATTACTCAAAATTGCTACCACCGACAGTAATGCAAGCTTGGTAGCGTCAGTGGAGTAATTGGCGAACAGATTTAAATACGCCGGGTGTTTCACGCACGCGTGCAGCCGCACAGGATAGTCGAGCGACGAGGTCTTCAATGGAATCAACTGGAGTCTCGTAAATGAGGGCTTTCAAATGCCCCCATAGGAAAAAATCTAGACTCGATAAATCTGGCGATCGTGGTGGCCATCGAGCGTGGCCCACCACGCTCTCAACGCCTCGACGCGTCACTCCCGCCCATATATTCCTAAACAATAATTGTTTGTTTGAGTGATCTCTACCACCCCTCAATGTTTTCCTATGATTTTAGAATCAACCTGTATATTTTGGAAGATGCCAAGAAACAGCTATTTGTAATACGTGCCCGATCGGAACGAACTGTGTAGAGCTTCACAGGCATTATCGCTGCCTGACGTTTCGACAGCTCGTCGAGACGTACGCCACAAGAATTCATGTGCGCAGAAATCACAGACATTGCTGTGCCCTGTGCAACGCCGAAGCCCTTAAATTGTGGAGTTATGATAAACCGTCATAATTACGTGTGTAATGCCCTCCAAGACACACGTAAGAAACACGTGTAATAGAATTATTCCTTGTATTATGCAGAAGAATAATAACATTATCATATATGTGCATGAATAATTGTGTTTAAAAACATATAACTTTTTATTTTGTCTCGAGTTATGTCCTCCTCACGTATGTTAGAAAAACGCTGTCGGTAAAGAAAAAAAAATTAGTAAATATAAGTTTGATTATAATTAAACGACAAAACTCATTGAAAGCGTGCAGAAATGAAACTGGTTATAGGGGCCGGAGCACAAGACGTTTTGAGATCGGGCACTTGTGGTCAGCGAGGAGATATGGGCGTAAGCATGTGGGCGAACCACGATGTGTGCGAGTGGTTCACCTATCGTTCACGAGCTGACTCCAACTACCTTGCATTGCCGTAGTGCGTGCGTGTGTCAATGACAGACGCGACACGCACGTGATGTCTGAACGGGTGCGGTATAACCTCGTACGCCGTTCGTCGTGCTTGCGTCGAGGTGGGCGGCCGTCGGCCGTCGTCACTTCGAGCAACTCTTGTGAGGCGAAGTCCGACACGTGAACACTTGTCCGTCAATGGAAACGGTCCTGTACGGTACTGCATGTCGACAGTGTACGCGCTCGATGTCTGTAATACACGTAACCAATCCTAACGTCCTGTATTCGCGATAGATATATTAGACAAATCTCTTTTCGTTGGCTTCGCGGACTAAAAATTCACAAACTCAAAACGTTCCATGATGTGGCCCTAATCCCAGTTTCATTTTTGCACGCGTTAACTCTAACATTCTGTATATTTCTGTATCACTGTTAAATGTTTCTCTATATTTTACTTATTCTAATTTTCGTAAAATCTATTAATCAGAGCTTACTTTTAATGCAGATTTTAGCGTATTTACATTTATGATTCCTGAGAAAACATATTTTGCAAGGAAACTTTCGTTAAGTAGGCAAACAAAATAGCTGCAGGTAAGAAAATATTTTTACTTAAGTTAATAAAATTTTTTATATATGTTAATGTTTAAAATATATAAAAATTTAATATGTTTTGTAATATATTATATATAAAATTATAAAACTATTTATTATATATTTATATTACATTTATAATAAATTATTTACATGGAATTCAGCCAAGAAAATGTTAATAAATAAATATATTGAACAGCCGGCTTATAATCTTATTTAATTCCAGGAAAAAATAAGTATATTGCATATTTTATTTTTATAAATTATATCGACAGTTTATGTTGTCACTGGAGATCATTCCCTAAAATTTTCCCTGTTACACACGGGTGCTTTGCGTATATTTTCCGTAATTTTTCCAATAAACGCATTTTTAATCTTTACTTGGAATGGCGTGTGTTTCCGTTTGGAATTACTTCAGAACATACTTTGCGTATATAACAACTTTTTTTTCGAGCAGAGCACACTTTTGCAGTTTACTGGTGTTATCTGGCAGTGGCCTTGGAAACATATGGGCTTTATAAAATATACACAACTTTCTCTGAGTGTGTGAAATATTTCTTGAGCCTGTTACTTAAGTTAAGAATACACAAGATTGTTTTGCTATTGTGTAACTACGCAAGCTTTGATACAACTGGGCAGTAAAATCGAGCAAAGGGTATTTTTTTATTTTGGTTTTTAATGGCCTGGCTTTCGGTGTCCTACGCACTACACTCAAAGTAACCTTAAACATGAAAATTATATACGGAACTTGGTCTTATCCAGGATTCTAACTCACATCAGTAGGCTGTTTTTTCCAGACAGCCACACCATGGAGATCGGTCCACAAAAATACACGCTAAATAATTTCCCAAATCAATTTTTTTCTGGTTTTTCAACGGACGTAGATAAAGATACCGTTTTTTAACCGGTTGGCCTTGAAGGCTAAGGCAATCCGCTCGTGCGCAGAGAAGGCCGACTCGACGATGGTTCGACTCACAGTTAACGATCATCGAAATGTTTCGGAGTCAATTATAACCCGCAGTGTCCCGCCACTTCTGGGCTTCTTGCACCCGTGAAATCCAAACTCTTGGATTTACACTCGTCGGTGATTACTTCCGTGGGCCTCCCATGAAGTCGAGGGACGGGAGTGGATATGGTTAACGTCTAGCTGTTTGATTAAGGCCGAGGAGAGGATAAAAAAAAAACGAGGGAAAGACAAACTCCTCGCCCCACCATTTTCTCGTTCGGGTAAACAATTTGTGCCGTAGCCGGTATTAGCTTTAGCGATGCTGGAGCGCAGGAGCGGAAAATATGAAACCGTTTGGGGGTGGTGAGCACCGCGCTTCCTCCAGACGATGTAAAATAAACAGTGTTCGTGACTATCGCCTTCGCTGTAGGCAGCCTCGCCTGAAGTGATCCATGGCACACGAGGCGTTTGCATTTGTTCTGGGTTTACGGATTATGTGTCGCGTAGATGTGGCTTAGTTTGTGTGTATACGTATGCACAGGATGAAGCATAATTTGATCGAAATACTTCAGGAGGTGATGAATAGTACGTTTAATATAGGGAACTCTACAACTAAACTCAACTTTAAAGAGATATAATTTCTTGAAAATGAATTTTTTAATTTTTTTTTATTTCAGGAACAACGTGAAGTAAGTTACACTCCTCCGATCATTGTTTAATTTTATCGGGGTCTTCAGGATATATCAAGATCTCCTCCCCCGTAATGAAAAAAACAGGAGTAGTCACTCTCTGATCGAGGAGGAAATTTTTACGGATAGGAATGATGAGCTATATATATGATAGTTTATTGAGCAGTCATATATAATTTCTAGAAATGGTTATCGTCCTGCAACTATCCGGGATCCACCGCTTCCGTGTAAAACGCCCAGAAAGGCTTATGCCGCAGCGATGGTGGGCCTAGCACGTAGGCAACATTACGCGCATGCGCCTGTGGTATACTGCTGTGCCCACTGCACACACGCTGGCGCAGAAAATGGTAAACACTTATTGTAAACAACAGTTTACAATACTGAAGCTGTCTGTTCGTTTCTGGCGACATTGAGCAAGTTGTTCTCTGCAGGAAGTGTTNATTGAGCAAGTTGTTCTCTGCAGGAAGTGTTGGTATTTTCTACATGCTAGGCACTGTACCGCTGCCACTATAAGCTTTGTTTGCGTTTAGCACGAAAATTGTTTAAATTCCCTTAGTTTCCTATACTTAATAAAAAATAGAGTTTAAAATATCCATCTTCGATGGCTCGTTTCACCCTTACAATACATTTTATAAAAAAATCGATGCATACTTATCATTTGGTTTGCCATACGGAATCACCTCACGAAGTTTCTCGGTTGAATTCCGCCCCAATTTGTATGCATGTGTAGAATTATTTAAATTACTTACAATATTTCTTCCAAGGCAGAAATGAAGCCAAAAACTTCAAGACTTATAATCAAACGCCGTAGTACCGAAATGTGCCACCGCGAGCGTTCTCGGCCAACGTGATCAAAATCGCTACTTTCACAAGTAAAGAGCATGCTTTTTTTTTTCTGGAAGAAACAAAGATCTGCTATGCAAGTTGAAAGGAAATTTCGCACTCAGTATATTAAGGAAACCACCCGGCAGGCGTATAATTTACTTGTGCCGCAGAAATTTTGTTGATACAGGATGGTGTGTTCCTCATCCTGGAAACTCGCAGGTGACGCGTTCTTGAAGATGCCGTGTACAGGTTAGGAAGTCCTTGGCTCACTTTCCACGCATGTCATCATGATGTGGTAAGTGAGATTTCACAGACAACTGTGTGGCAAGTGTTAAGAAGACGTTTACAATTAAGAGCGTACCAATTATCCATAGCACAGGACCTTTCAGATAGTGGCGCAAGTGCTGATAAGGAATTTCGTACGGAAATGTTGCGGCAGGTTGAAGACGACGAGAGATTTCTGGACTCGATAGTTTTCAGTGACGAAAGCAGGTTCCACGTCACTGGCACGGCCAACACCCACAATTGCAGGATTCAGGGTAGTGGAAATTACCTTGCCTCCCTGGAAAATGTTCGCGTAGTCCCAAAGTGAACTCATGGCCACTCCACAGCATCCCACACTGCACGGAGATGGGTCGGAGCAGGATCTACTTCACGCACATCCTTCTTCACAGCATTCCAGATGTGTTCGATAGGACTGAAGTTGGCTGACGTCTGGAGCACTGCAGCCAGCCTCAGGCCCACGGAGTGGTCGTCGAAGCACTCGGTCACAATTCAGAAACGGTAGACTGGTTCTTTCTCTTGCTGTAGGTACAGGTCTAGGCGCATATACGGGTCCACGTGATCTGCCAGCAGGCCTCTGTACCGTTTGTCGGCGAGGGAGGGTGGCACGTTTACCAGGGGACCCATATCATCCCAAGTAAACAGCTATCATATGTGGATACCACCACCAGCATCGTGAACTCTACTCTCCTAACACAGAGGATCCATCACTTTATGTACATGACGTGTAGCAACTTGTATATCGACTCATCCGTCCAGGCGATCTTTTCCAATGCCTCGAGGATCCAATAGGGTTCCCGTACCAATGTTAATCGTTGAGCCTTGTGGCATACGGTAAGCAGAGGTACCCTAGTGGATGTTATAGCTTCTCACAGGTCGTTGAGGTCCAGCATTGAATTCGAAAGTTATCTGCTGCACTGGGGCCTGTGAATCCGCTTGTATCAACCGAGCAAGCCAATGGAGACCCCTGTCATCGTTACATTAAACGCCATGGCAGTTGTCCCTGGTGGCGGTGGTTTAACTCGAATCCATGAACTCACGATACACTCTTGCCACCAAGGGCCGTAGTAATCCCAGTTCTTGAACGACGACGTCGGAAATTGAGTGTCCCGTACGTTTGGCGTCAACGATCTGGCCCCGATCAAATTGGCTGAGATTTGGTTTCTTCCCCGTCCTGTGCTTGACTGTTACTAAAGCTGACGTCATCCCGGCCATACATGGATGGGCACTATTCCATTCGAAGCGGCGGTCGCAGAGCTACTTCGCCAACAAGGCAGATGTTTCTTATTCATCTGTTCATGAGTGTACGTGTGTGTNAAGCGGCGGTCGCAGAGCTACTTCGCCAACAAGGCAGATGTTTCTTATTCATCTGTTCATGAGTGTACGTGTGTGTTCATTACCTTATGTGCTGTTACACTCTTGCAGGCCACGGAAAGTCACTCCGAAATGACGAAGAACGGAACTGAGCTCCGTACATACAAAATACGGAACCTCTACTTTTTCCCTATAGTTTCGGTTTCTCGGAACGTTCATTGTTGAAGCTACACGAAGTTCTCTTTTTGCATGTGTGACTAAAAGATTATCATTTCTGCGACAGTTACAATATTTAAGCGATATAAACATATTCCTTAAAAAATCAAAAATGAGCGCAAACCACCAGTAAGAGTTAGCAACAATTAAACTACTCAAACATTACTATAATTTGATAGATCTACATGTACCACTGCACCGTTAATAATGCATTTATGCCTGATGACACAATAAGAATGATATAGAAAATTTGTGTTGACCTCTGTAGCGTTGTTTCCTACATACCAGCACATGTTACAAGGAACTCCTCCGGAATCGATTCCCGGGTACGGCATGCGTGCATTTTACTACCCTTGTACGGGTCACCTTTTTGGGATTACGTTACTTAATTATGCCGAAATGGTAAAGTGGTTGTTAATAAAGACGGAACAAATCAAATAGTAACAGCATCCGTTTGCAGAATATTTTGTTTCTGTTATAATTCTGCCCTTAAGAAAAATATTTTTAATTTTTTTGAACATCCATTTTATTTACAATAGAACGCCCACATAACGAAAATAAAAGTTTATTTTTCGTTATTTCTCTTTATAATCTAAAAATTCAGAAAAATATATAGCAAATTTACAGAGAGTGTCCGGGAATTCATTGTGTAAGTTCGGATGTGAAATCAGTTTTTAATTTTATGACTAAAATTTAAGTGTATAAAATTAATGACTAAAATTATTTTTAACACATTAACAAATATTATTTTACGTAAAAACATAGATAAATAACTAAAGTTTTCTTGTAAAATGTGCTTTCTGAAGCATTCAGAATGCAAATACGCTTCATAAGTAATTCAGAATAGACTAGTATATTAAATTATCTTAACACTAAAACAAGTACATGCTATCTAACTATTTTATAGAAATACAAAATAAATGCATCCTCTGCAACATAAATCATTCTCATGTGACAAGTTTGGTATAAGCTATTCACGGTAAAGTGAGCCCTCTTTTGAAAGCCCTCTCATTTGGAATAATAATCAATAAATATATTATATTTTTTTCTAAGGCGTTAACTTTCAAGTGTGGTGGTATATACACACTGTGTTTATTTCTTAGATGGCAATATTTATTTAAAAAGGGTGGTTAATGGACAAACAAATGCTGAAAGGACAAAGTAACTAGGGCTTTTAAAGTGCCTACTTCACCATGAACAGTCTATACTACTTTTTATGAGTTGTGTATGTTCTGCAGTCGGTTGCAGTGGTCCATGGCAAGCCACTCCTCTTCCGCCTTAAATATGGAGAAGCTTAGAAATGCATTGGTTGGAAAACGGGATAATTAGGATAATACCATCTCAAAACCAGCAATCTACAGCATATTCTTAAACTGAATCAGTGAGAATTTCACAGTTTAAATCAGTTAACAGCGCCTGACTTATTCGAAAGTTGCTTCCATCAGTTTAACTGGTGAATTAGTGAAAAAAAAGCCACTTTTCTTTACTTGTCGATTCTGTGTTATTTTTCACTGATTCATTAACCATTTCATTCACTGTGTTCAGTGTTTTGTTTTTTGACTAATGAATCAGTTAAAAAGATGTATAAAAATAAATAACACACATGCTAATAAAAACCTTAAAATATATTTTTTTTAAATGTATGTTTCGTCTTTGAACTTGAACATTCCGTCTTTCGTTTCGTTTTTACATCTTTCGTTACTTTTTTATTTCTTTCATTTTGTTTTCAGGTAATTATCATAGAGCTTCGCTTGGAAGTTTATTAGACTGCATTAAATGTGGTTAAGTGAGTGCATTCATTTGTTATTTTGTATTAACAATCCTAATGTTATTAAATTAACTTAAATCGAAATGAAATGACATACATGTAAAGCTACACATTGTTCGATAAAGACATTTGAATTATATATTTTCCCTCCCAGATTAAACGTAAGCTTGGTAAGTCAACTGGTAAGGTAACGGTCTATACAAGCAGAATTTTTTTTAAATCGAATCCTAGGTACCGCAATTTATTATATTTAAATTACGTTATATTGTGTAATGTACACAATTACTATCGGAAAAAATGTTTATTTCTAGTAATGACTTGACAAAATCAAAGAAACACAATATTTAACTCGCCGAATGCAGTTTATTACGTAACTTATTCAATAAACAAAAATGTTTCACTGAAAAAACCAGTGGTTCTCCACCTACTATAAGTGGGGCCATTTTCTTTGATTCGAGTAGCTGAATTTGACTGTTATTCATCGGTCTTCCACTGATTCGAATTCAGGGTGCAGGTTCACCATATGTGCAAGTTCCATATTCACGTCCTTCGGTGGCAGAATCATAAGTACCGACCAGCTACCGAAGATATCAACACCATTAGTCTCTTCATTCAACCTACCGTGTCTCGATCCACCTCAAGTAGGAATGACTATCGTCGTTGACCAGAGTAAACAGTAATTTGCTCACTGTAGTTTTCACACTAAGATTCTATTCGTCGCTAATAATTTTCTGAGATCTCCAGTCAGAATTCGTCATAACCCAATCAGACACAGTGTACAAAATCGTGTGCGCAAAGCACCGAAAGAGTGTTTTGTACCAATATATAACAAAAAAAAAAAAATTGAGCAAAAATTGATAAACAAAATATAAAATCTTGAAATTTTGGAAAATTCAAATAATTAAAATGTTAAAAAAAAAAAAAAACTTAAACATTTCAAAAGTAAGCACACAAACATTTCGATTTATAGCATTACCCTCTATGGCCGGTTTTAGAATTGAGATACGACTTAACATAAGCCTTTCGGGAGGTTGAGGTAGGTGCGTATACTACACTCGCTTGGCCTAACTTTGACCAGGGCTGCCAACAGTCATGGTATAGAAGTGAGAGGCGCAGAAACTTCAACAAGTCCGAATTTGTTGCAAGGAAAACGATCAAAACACCAGCCATTTATTATTCGTTGTGTACAGCGCCACACGTAAGAATCACTCACGTGCAACATGTCCTCAATCATTTACACGGGGACTGAGCTGGTTAAATAAGGACTCAATGGGTCTAAAATAATCATGCCAGGTGGCAGTGCTATTTTTAACGTGAACCGACCTGACCAAGGCACGCTAAACTGTTTTAAACAAATAAATTAATTTTCGATGAGATACGAAAAAAAAAATCCCGTTAAATTTTTTGGCGAAATGTGAATCCATCGTTGAACAGCTTGCGACGAAAGGCGTTATTCATTTCAACCTCATTATGTGCAAGCGAAACAATTTTTTCGCGCCACCTCCGCGGAATACGTTTCCGATTACCAATGGCTCCCTCGCCGATCATTTGTCTTTTACGCGCCGTCCTTTCCATTCCACGTGCTCATATTTCATTTTCAAGTGATCTTTAAATAATAGTTTTAAAAATCTTGCTGCGATTTGCCCATCGATTCAGCTGAATCACGAGCACCGCCCTTTTATACGCGTTTAATATACGGCGAGGTTCCTTAGCCTGAAATATATAGTTAACACCCTCCATTCGCAAAACTGTACTAGCTTAACTGTTTAAATAATTTATCGCTACGATCTCTATAACGTTCATAGCGAATTTTTCACGTTTAGGGTTACATTACAGTGCTGCAACTTCAAAGAAAATTCATGAACAAAAGGTTTTTTTAACATTTTCCTTCACAGCAGTTTTCGTGTATGTTTGTATATGTATATATAAACACACATACACTCGTATACAATGTGGATTAAGACGCAACACATCCGCAGTACAATTATGTATGCAGAATTCTAACAAAATAAATGCTGATTTGAACAAGACATTTACATTTATTTTGTATATTTCGCTACGGAAATCTGAAAGCATTCATCTAGACAGTTCATGAAAATATATACGTATATTTTGGATTTCCAAAAAAATTAATGACACAACAAAACTGTGAACAAATAACGTAAATTTCTGTTCGAAGTAAGTTACGTGACAGACAAGGTTAATCACTCCAACCAGCCTTGGTTAACTTAGGGACTGAAAAAAGCATGAGACAGATAATAAACTTTTATGTTTGCATACAGGCACAAACAAAAATACCTATACAGACAATATTTTCTTACACAGTTAAACAGCAAGAGATTACACTCTTAAACTAAAGTCCTACTACTCCATCATAGAGACTGGTTTGCGTATAAAAACCAATAAACGAGATATCTAAAAATCTGCCACGTGAACCGCATACATAATCACTATCTATTTGACTTATGTACCACCAAGAAAGAAAAATTTGCAAATGTGAAAGTACAACGAAGCTAAAAACAAGGTTACGAATAAAATTAATACAAGTATACAAAATTTCCGTCAACAAATTTACGTTTTTTTTAAATAATATATAATAAGATGTGCGCAAAAAGCTAAATAATTGCATAAATTTGGTAATGATCACGGCTAAAATTTACGTTTTTAAGACATGCACGTCAACCATATATAAGCAATATTCACATACATTATCTAAAAGCAAATTATTCTGACAGATACTTAAATCAAACATGCATGTAAAGAAGTGCCCTCAAATATTAGAGGGGCGAATGTTTAAAAACGAAAAAACTTTTCAGTTGTATAAAGAGCACGGCATTATAGCCGGGAATCAAACACAGGAGATTTTACTGGACTGCACACGCGATGAGAGATTCAGAAGATGAAAATCGCGTCAATATTTTGAATAACTATCAAAAGGAAGATTAGCACTGGCGCGTTCACGGATACAGTTTGGCAACAATCCGGAAAACGACATTGCTCCTTACGTTTCTTGCACAGTTGTGTAGTACACTTGTTCCGTACGGTGAAGTAATACATTTCTGTGAGAGCTAGATTGTTAATCTTCACTGCCTGTAACGAAACTATCTGAGATTATTAAACGCAAATGTACCCTAGATTACACGGCAGAGTGTCATCGCAGCAGTATAGCTACGAGGAAGCGACACGTTTCTCATAGTGTGGTATTACTAATCTTTGGTCACACTCCACTTCACTAACAACAGTTTTAAAGTTTTAAACTCATATATTCTGCATTATCAATAGTTATCCACCTAGAAGCTAGTTGCGTGAAAAAAAAAAAATTATTATTCTTCGGCATTTTTGAATATAAAACGAAAAATTACCAAGTATAGTTGGTTGCAAGTTGTTTTAAGTTCAATAAAATTACTTTGCCAAACAATGAGTTTCTTTGTGATTTCTGACTAGCAGATTGATAAATGTGGTAATATTATTGACTATGAGAGTTGAGGTCCACGGTTAGTCAGAGGAATGTCTGAGAAACTGTCACATTAAGTTCCCGAAAGAACTGATGACGTTGTTTCCGCCCGGTGGTAGGGTTACGAATGGCGTGAGGGCAGGCAGCCCGACCAGCGGGACAAACGACGGAAATGGAATTAAAGAACGATTATCCTTCTTTCACATTACCCAAGCACCAGCCAATTAAGGTATCGTGGCGGCTGAGCGGTTAGACTGTTCGTCTCCCACCAAGGCGAACCGGGTTCAATCCCCTGGCCGAGACGCTCCCGGATTTCCGCAAGTGGGTATCATGTCGGATGACACTGCTGGTCAGCGGGTTTTCTCGGGGATCCCCTGTTTCCTCTTCTCTTGCATCCCGGCGCCGCTCCATTCTCACCTCATTTCACCCTCATCGGCCCTCAAAACCTCGTTGTTAATAGCCACCCGAATCACTCGACTATCAACCACCAGCCTATTAAGTCATTACTAGAGACCTGAAGAATTCGCGGATTCATTTTGGGACAAGCTAGAACTCAAAATACTTGCGTTTATATAACTTAAGCCATTGGCCCACGCGGTATTTGACACTTCCTGGAGCGTGCTGGTCGAATCGTCGCCTTCCTCTGTGACAGCGAGCAACCAATGTGAAGTTGATGTCGGCATATTTGTTCACAAGACTGTGTAGTCTAGCCTGAAGTTCATTGAACTCACGAATTTTTCCGGTCTCTAGTCATTACGTATGGGAGATGGTCCCCAAGTGGGCAGGCTTGTCGAGATTCGCCCGACCACCGCAGGTATATTCAGGCTAACACGACAGTAGGCCGTACCCGAGCCCGTAGGTACGACACTCCCATGCACCTTCGTGCACCCTGCCAGAACTCTGAGACCCTCGCACTCAGAGCATTTTGGGCCGGCCGGGTCGCACCTTCATCACGGCTCCACACCTGCTGACTGTCGAGGTCAGCGCTGGAGTAGTGTTGCCGCGTGGACCCTTCTCAGGGTGACTGCGAACCTCCCGGGTCTTCAAGTCAACCACAGCCACCACGATTACAACTCCATGATCGGTTACAGAAGAGAACCTCCAGAGGGGCCTGTGGAATGATCTGGAGACGTAAAAGTGGAGCAACGCAACTGTAGGGGAGAAGGAAACACGCAGAGGAAGCCCACTGGCCATTGGCAACGTCCACCACGTTTTCTCAGAGCGAGTCCGCCGGGAATAGAACATGTGGCCGCGCTGATGTTGTCTGACCATCGAGAGTCACCGCTATCGCCACTTGAGCTCCTCCTGAAATTAAAACAAAAGTTAATAAACAACTTCATTGTCATATAAAATATATCACAAGAAAAACGATACAACACATAAACTATGCAACACACATTCAGTTCCGATCAGGAAACTAGTCTGATGTCGCAAGATAAACGACACAACACTGCAAATATAACTGGACTTAACAACGAAGAGAAACACACTGTCTAGAACAGTTAAATACACAGACACTCGACGAGGGCAAACAAAGGAATGCATTAAGCTTGCTGCAAACAAAACAGGTGCGACGTTTTGGGAACTGCTATTTGCCCCCTTCTTCAGTCTTGCAAAGCTTCGTTGAAGTCGCAGAAAACCTTACAATAATGAGTCACATAATCACTTACCCCCATTGAAAGAGACAATAATCATTTATAAGGGCGTAGACAGCATATTTTACAAGTGGGGATCCATCTTTAAAATAAACTTTATCACTCCTCCTGTAATTCTATACCCATGTCCATTACAGTGCTAAGGAAACTTTGGTGGCAGATATTTCATTTCAGATTTATTAAATTTGTCGAGTTAGGACACGCTATAATTTTAGATTACCATCCCAATGATTATAAATGTTGAATTATTAAATTGCTTGTCCTTTTATAACACATGTAATCATCCTTAGCAAGTAAATAAAATGTATTGCCACATATCGTACAATGTAGTATAAAGCTCTGTATTCCAACTTAGTTACATTTTAAAATTTAATTTTGACAATCGTGTATTCAACATTGAATTAAAAATATGTCACCTAATATGTTCCATGTTAGAAGAAGTGCAAATTTTATTTTAACACAACTGTTAATTTAAGAGGTGATACTAAGATTACAATAAAGAAGGAATTTCGATGTAATTATTTTGAATGGTTCCATGGAGGTAATTGTTGTTATGATGCGAGGGCCCTTATAACTCCAGTGGGGTTCAGGACTCCACAACCCCGCTGCTTATACGCACATGGTTACATTAGCAATTTGTTTTCACCGTTTAGGAAAACTAATTAAATGCAACATTTTCTACGTGTTGTTATAGGTTTATTTTTTGTATGATTTGTACAAAAATATTTTTTTTACAATAAAATATTTTTTTATTTCTTGGACATCGAATGTTTTACCCACGACTGATGTTTAAGTATTGATTCCCTTGCAATAAATTCACATCTTTCAATCATAGGCAATAATATTCGTGTCTGAGAAAACGCTTTGTTATTTTCAGTTTTATTCAGAAATGTTCGAGAGAAAATCCATAACGTAAGGGTAGAAATGCGCTCGTCTGATTTCCATACGCGAGAAGAACTTATTTTTCCTGCTACCCGCACCAATGCCAAATATATATTTCGTCAAGTTTTTTTTATTTGGCTGATAAAGCGGTGTTTACTCGGAGCCGAGTAGTTACCTCCTACGTCTGTCCGAAAGGCGATCCAAGCGATGGGTTCTGGCGGCGCGAGGGCAGAGGTTTGATGTAGAAGGTAGGAAGGAGGGTGGATAGGGGTAGCGGCAACTCCTGCCCATCTCTCCGAAAGCGATCTTGCCTTGCGATGGAGACAGATCTTCCATAATCCATCATCATATTACAGAGAAGCGAACAAGAGAAGGCTTCCCCTGCCCTCGTACCAACCTCGCCCACCAGAATTAGTTCCCCTTGGTTCGCATTCGCATGGATGGAAACTGGCCAGAATACGCGAGTGCTGCCAACTTCCACGCGCACAAAAAAAACTCGAAAAAATAATCCCGTGTGGTGCGCGGTGCCTATCATACAGTCTCCTCGGCCGTCCTCCCAGACACTAGTCTCTGTCTGGTCCACAGGGAGATGGGCTCTCGTCCTCACAAGCGAACAACGCTTGCCTCATTATTTATTCACACTCTAGACTTCGGTGTTAATGACGGGGAAACATGCGGCTGTTTAAATAAAATAACAGGTGGCGGGTTTGTATATGGAAGTTAGGCCTAGTTTCATGTACTTTCTCAAGGCCTACAATTTTACTGCTGAATATTCCGTACTTAAGAAAATTAAATGAGGGTATCGTTTGAAATCATTAGACGAATTAATTAATTTCGTGGAAACCAATGCTATTCAAAATTTACGTAATTTTGAAAACACTTTCTTTTCAATTATGATTCATCATTTGTTGAAGAAGGCTGGCATAATTCGTACTAATTCTGTGTTTTTCAAAACTAATATTATTTTGTTGAAAGAAGTCCCGACGCAAATGCCAGACAGTTATTATTTGCAATATATATATATTTCTACTGAATAACATTTTGAAATATTTGAAAAACATTTTTTTTGTTTTTAATTTTCTTCATGATCCCATGATAGTAGTCAATCCAAAGTTTGCAAAAGCAAACAATAACTTTGATTTAAAAAAAAATATTGTTTTGTTTTGGTAGAGTGAAAGTTTGGATATAAGCCAACCACGTATTTACCATCTTCTAGGAAACATCGCCCGCTCAGAATATATTGTTATATTATAAGTTTGCATTCCGTAGCCACATAAACCAGAAAAATATAAATTTCTGTAAACAATTAACTAATTTTCTCCATTAGTTTACCTACCAGTAATCCACGGATAGTTGGTCCATTAAAGACTAAAAACAATGTGTTTCCTGCGTTTTAACGATACGTAGAGTTAATATCCGGAAAGGCACTTCGTAATGAGAAATAACGGAAATGAGCTCCGTAAATATAAAATGTGAAAGCTCTTCGTATTCTTATGGCTTTTTTTTGAGACACGAACAATGCAGATGATACCTGAAGCGTATAAAATTCCATGTCCACAATACTACTTCGTGTAAAATAGTAGCAGGTGAGTGGCGAACCACTCATGGAGTGCCAATTCGTTGATTCTTTTTCAGATTCCGCAACAGGACAAAACCTTCTGTATACACATTGAAACACGCACACAACGAAAATAAAACTATTTTCTCGGAACCTCGTGTTATAAACCGCAAATACAGCATGCGCTCTAACACGACTTGAAACAAAGACATGCGCGTTCGTCACATTCATGTAAAATCCATAATAACGAAATACTTCGTGTAAAGGTGTGGTGGGTGAGAAGTTCAAGTTATTGATTGTTAATATTTCGATTCGTATTCAGATTCTACTGCAGGACCAAATATTTAAAATCCTTTAATTTCTCTGTCATACACACTGAAATACATTAGGAAAATAATTTTTTTTTTCCTTAGCCCTATTTTACCCCTGTTAGTGAACCTGAAGTAAAAAAATCGCAAGCACTCTAACATGACTAGAAACTAAGAGAGTACATGATTTTCATAAATCACATATTTACAGCATTAGTTTTTCGATAGCGTGATAGATGAGACGGAAAATAAGAAGATTATTGTATTGGTCTTTGGAAAAAAATTTCGAGTTCAAATATCGTTACTGGGCAATTTTTTATATTTTTTTGATAGTCCAGATTTAAAACAACTTACATGTTTGTGGTCATGTTCCGTGAATTAACGGGTATTTGTTTGAAAAGTGTGAAGAGAGCGTTATTGAAAATAAACGACGAAACCTTAATTTAACGCAGATGATTGGATAATTTGTAACCGATATTTTCCGTAATTCTAAGGTTCATGTTTTAAATATAATTTTTAAATTCATACTATTTCTTTTAATTTAAATTTTTTACTGTCGTTATTTAAAGTCTATTTATAAAAAATTATTGAGTTAGTAAGTATGTTGAAGAAGGTTTTAATTAAATGTAATATGTTCCGTGCTACACTATATCTATACAAGTAATAAGGTCAACTCTGTTGGCATAGGCACAAATCTGATCACAATAAAATGGTATTCTTTTGTATCGAGATGTCAATCGGCTGCCAGTTAACATGCTAAACTAGCATCTTTAATTACAGAAGTATCAATTGCATTCAAGAGATCCGAACCTGGAACCTAGTAGTTCAGAACCCCGATGGTCACCGTCTTGAGTGTGATTCTTCACTCTTTTAATGATCACGTAGAACCATTTACATCNGTGATTCTTCACTCTTTTAATGATCACGTAGAACCATTTACATCAAGGGGGAGGGGATGATCTAGCTTCACTACCATGGTTATATGCACGGAGCCCAGCATTAAATGTTTTCCATTAAAAACTGTGAGCTTACATATAGCTTTGTAACATTCCTCAAATCTATATTTTATGACTGCTCTTACTGCTTTTGGATATGTGGTCAACATCATTAAATAATATCTTACATATTCTTGGCTGTTTCCTGTTAGGAAAACAACACTTTAAGCGTAGCTCTTAACTATTTCAGAATACTTCGATACATATTACCCGTGCCCTGTCGTGCCAAAATAGTTCGGTTCACCTTTTCAAATCGAACGTACGGCAAGAAATAGATTAATTCGAAATGTAAGAAAACAGTTCGCCTAAAGGACTATGGAAATGTCTTGCAATGCGCGAATTCACAAAACATAAATGAAGAAGTAAATATTAACTNGTTCGCCTAAAGGACTATGGAAATGTCTTGCAATGCGCGAATTCACAAAACATAAATGAAGAAGTAAATATTAACTACATAGTAGATCTATTTTCATGGTATTACGTTTATCGATACGGGATCTTAATGCTGGGAACTATCATATACAGCGATAGTTGTTACAATTTAATTTATAATTGCAAAGTTTTGGGAAAAAAAACNGTTCGCCTAAAGGACTATGGAAATGTCTTGCAATGCGCGAATTCACAAAACATAAATGAAGAAGTAAATATTAACTTCATAGTAGATCTATTTTCATGGTATTACGTTTATCGATACGGGATCTGAATGCTGGGAACTATCATATACAGCGATAGTTGTTACAATTTAATTTATAATTGCAAAGTTTTGGGAAAAAAAACACAAAATCAGTCAATACACTAAAGTGATTATCTTGAAATTAACAAAAAATTATTATCTACAACTTTGTGAAAGTGAAATTTAATATATTTATCGTTAAGAAAATATACGTTTTGTTAATAGAATATTATTAAATGGATTTCTCAATAAAGTAAAAATAGTTTAAAAATAAAGTTTTTTTTGTAATTTTGTTATTTTATAAATCATAAAACAAAAAAAAAATTAAACAAATTTTTTTGGCATATGTACCGATTTTGTGGTTTATATATACCTTATTATTAAAAAAATATTAAAAAAATTGTAATTAGAAAATTCTACTTTTTATTGACTATAACTCCATGTATTGGTCGTGTTAATTTCAAATCTAGATTAAATAAAACCATGTCCATCGAGCTATATAGTAGTTCAAATTCAGGTCTTCATTACATATTTCGGAAAAACACGTACTCGTACATCGAGTACTTTCGAAAGTCCTTAGGATTGTATGATGACTTTGTCTGTGTTTTCAGACTGGCTACGATTTCTTATCAAATTATGTGACATTGCCTTTACCCTTGATAACTAAATAGATGACGTAACTTGTTTTAATGGCTTCACTGATGATCGATGATTTCTTACCGTGTTACTGCTGTTGTAGAATGAGGTCGTCTCGTACCTGGAACTATCAGCAACGACCTGGCATGAGTGGAGATGCGCGTTAGGACAGCCATCGACTGACGAGCTTTGAAAGTGTTTCCCGTAATTACCCGTCTCCCGCGAAGGACAAAGTGCAGTGAGACCTGATGACGGGGAGGCGGGGAAAACCGAGAGTAACCCGAGAAAAACGTGCCAACCAACGACAACATCCGCCACGTTTCCCCATATGTTGAAATTCAGATGTGACAATGTTGGAACTCGAACACCGATAGTCGTTATAGAAGGCCGATGCACGAGCCCCCCCATCACCGTGGCCTCACTTCAATCAGTGAAGCAGAACTCTATGAGAATTCAGTTAGCGTCGTTTAAGTCTAAAAATGTATTTCTATATTTTTTCAATAACGTGTATTTATATTCGTGTTGACATGAAGTAATAGTCCTAAAAAAATTTGACACTATCGAAATTTACTCTTTAAAAGTAATAGAATATGCTATAATAATTTTTTAAAAAATTATGTTTTTTTTGTACAAATCTTAAAACTGAAAAAAAATTATTAAGCTTCAGCTCCAGTTCTGGTAAATTTGTTGTGTGGTTCCCCATTTTTTCTATTTTAACTTTTGAACTAAATGTTAACGTCAAAATAGCCACGTGTCAGATTGCAGAGAAATTGATTCCAGACGGTTAAAAAAAATTTTCCTTAATTTTTAGGAAAAATGTTGATAAAACTTTATTAATACGTTTCCGTCATTCATTTAAAAAATCCTACTTTTAGTAAATTTCACAAAACTTCCCGCGAATTCACATAACCTATCCGTTAATATCTTAATTAGTTATCTGCACTTTCAGTTTTAAAAAAGGACAATGAAAAAATTTTTAGTTTTGTTAAGTGGATGTTCTGCTGCGTATAAAAATATGTTTAAAAAGATTTAATACTTTATAGCTGAGCGAATTTTAACCAGAACAATAAAAGCTAGGAGCGTATGATTCTAATCACTCACCCACATCGCTCACATGAAATTTTGGGGTTTATATATTTATAGAGTTTCTATTACGGTCTAATTAAGAAATTTTTTTCAATTTATTTAGAAAATTGAGTATTTTAAGCGTCTCTAAATGTAACACACGCCTTGTGGTACTTTTTAGTGTTTAAAATGACAGGACTTACTGGCGTAGATAACCTAACTGCTGCAAAAACGATAATTTTCTGATTACAGTGTCGAAGAAAGCTTCGTGCAGACTCGGCATTGTTCGTTCGCGATACCCGAAGCTATAGGAAATACGGAGAATTCCCGTACTTCGTATATACGGTGCTCGTCTCCGTTTTTCGCAATAACGGATTGTGTTTCGTTATATTTACTGTAGACTACTACGTTTCCGTAAAAATTATTTTCAACACTGCACTCATGTACCTTTAGGAAACCATTTCGCTGAAACAGAACTTTGTGTTAGAGTACGTTTTTCAGATATATACAAGTTAAAAATTATTATAATCATTTTTGCAGAACCTTACATGCATTTTCAAGATATTTCTTACATAATAAAGAGTATACATTAAGTAAAATATCTGCAAACTGATAAAATCAAAACTTCATATTTCACTTTGTCGGGATTCAGTTAATCCGGAAATTAGTAAAATCGCGACTAGGTTAATGCGACAAGTGTATTTTGAAGCATTTTTCTCAATTTCAAATTCGCAATGTGAGTAAAATCACGGACCCAGCAGCCACGTGAAATAATATGTCACGTATATGAATGCGGAGTACCTGTTGGTAAGAACTCAGTTTTGAGTACGAACGAGACTTTATTAATTTTTCTTGTGGCAGCTTTCCGAGGCTATCGCATAGTCAAGTAGCAGAATATTGCATTTTATGAAGGGCAAACCCCGTCGCACTGCAAAATACATGAGGCTATGTGTATGCGTCTAGAGAATGGGAAATGAAGAAGCTGCCGGCGAAAAGTGCTGGCGCTGAAACGAGTAAGAAGAAATGACACAACGAAGGACGAGACGGAAGATTGGAAGGGCCGAGAGAGTCGTCAGAGGGATGAGGATTTTGAGGAATAGTGTTGGCGGAGGAATGGTGGGAGAAGTCAGCTCCCTGGACAGTAGATGGTCGTAAGGATCGATCACAATAAAAAAAACATAGGCACAGATCATAGGACATGACAGTAGAACATTCACACGACTAGAATTATTAAGCGAAATTGATTCTCAATTGAATGCCCTATGTATTATATTTAGGCAATGAAATTTTGCTACTGATCTGACGTCAGTTGATAGTTTCAGAAAATAAAGGATATTCGAAAAAGATTGTGATATTGTGTTGATAATTGACAATAATTATATATATATATATATATATATATATATGCTTTTATTTAAAATGTTTGTATTTGCAATCATAAATATGTGAATAACTTTTAAAATTTTCTGCTAGTGTCAATTCACTTTTTTTTTTTCCCCCCAATTTTCCTGATACCTTGCTAAAGTTCTATTTCGAGGATATACCTGCGCTTATTGGAAACAAAGCTAGAATATTACGCCAAAGGAACAACGCGCCGCATTCGTGCGCACTTAGTTTCATAATATTTTGCATGAGAAAAATGTATTATTAGTCATTCCCATCACACGTATTTTCTCTCGGTTTTTTATTCATATTAATAACAAATGAAATATAATTTATAAATTAAATATAAGCGAAAGTTCCCTTTAATTAAAACGAGATACTGCTTCGTTAACAAATGTATAAAACGCTAGTGATACATAAAATATTTACGAAGCAGCCAAACATGTCGTAGATAAGGTGATTATTCAAAAGTTTCATTTAAAAATTGCAAAGAATCCACGAATACTCCATAGTAAACTGTTACATGTTATTTTCTCTAAATTTATTTATTGCGATATTTCATCTTTTCTGTAGCATAACTGTTCGCCACTTATAAAAAACTTCTTTGAAAATATAATACTCTGCTATGATTTTTTTCCCTTACCACATGCGCCCGCATAAGAAATTAAATATAAATATTTTCTTAGTGGTCTGTCAGGAACTCTCACGCACATGACCTGTTATGGGTAATTGTGAATAAACATGTTCGAAAACATGGCAACCAATTCTTGTGCGCCCGACCTATGTTCTGTGGTTTCTCTTATGCTTTCAACTAGCGACCCGGCCCAGCTTCGTCCGGGTACGATTATGTTTTTACAGGGATACACTAATGAATAAATAGGGAAAATACAATTACAATGTATAATGATAGTAAATTTGTAAACTACTATCGCATTAAACATACATACATACATACACGTCACGCCTGTCTCCCAGAGGGGTAGGCAGAGTTTATGGACCTCCATTTTCCACGATCCTGACATACCTACCTCCTTCGCTTTATCCACATTCATACATCTTTAATGTAACAATAATATATGATAGTGGTTTAGAAAATTTCTTTGTATGCAACATTAATCGTTTTGCTTCCGACCGCCAGCTCAAAAAGATTTCGGTTTGACGTGACACGTGAAAGGGCTACGTAAAGTCGTCCATGTGAAAAACATGCTGCACTCAAATCTACTTCAGCCAAATTAAGTGTTTGACCCTGTGCCTTATTTATGGTCATACCAAAACCAACTATTATTGGAAATTTGACTCTTATAAAATTAAAAGGCAAATCCGAGGGAATCATTGGTATTTTAGACATTAAAACAGTTTCTCTAGTATCGCAACCAATAAGAATAGTACCTTTAATGAGATAACATTGAAATTTTTATTTTTTTTGTAATTGAGTCTAGTTGTATAATTTCGGTGGATTTATATTTCGCAATAAAATTATGGGAGCTCCAACTTTTAAAATCAGTTTCTGTGGTGGCATTCAATAAGGATTCAATGAATTAAGAAATTCTGTGGGATAGGGCACAGTTTCTTAATTTTCGAGTACCGTATCTACTGAGCAATAGACTTGTGTTTTTTGCGCATTAAATTTTGCGAGCACTAATTAATGAATTTTTTTTAGTGGTTCATTAGTAGGCGATAATATCGCTCTCTCTTTAAACCACGATAGTGTCTTATTTGAAAGGTCGTGTATTTCAGGGTATACGTTATCTATCAGTTGTTGGTGGTTGGTGACTAAAACACATATATCACTATTTAGAGAAATTTTTCCACAATCCATTGGAAGCTCTCCATTTCCGTCTTTCAGTAGCATGTCAGCAAACATGCTGTTATCTTCTGAAGACATAAGTACTATCATGTGTTATTTTGAGTGAAAATTTTTTACGTTGGGCTAAAGATACGACATTTTTAATGATGCTTTGTCTTCATCAGCATTGACTTCATTAGATGTATTCGTTTAAGCAATTAATAAAACGTGCTTTTCAGAGTGACTTGGTCGTATTTTTCTAATTTCATTGTGTCTTAGATCCTGCAGTTTTTAAAACGTGCTTTTCAGCACGACTTAATAGTAAAATTTTATATTTTTTTAAGGTACATACTTACGAAATTTAAAGTCTGTTTAGTTGTCTATGATTCTGGAAATCGTGCTTTTCAGCGCGACTTGATCGAATTTTATTTTTATTTCTTTGTTTCTTATAGGTCCGTGCACGCGTGTCTCGATTTTAGAAATTACTTTTTTACAAAACTTTTCATAACGTTTAAGGTATTGCCGATAATTGTATACTGTAAAAGACATTTCTTATCTACACCGAAGAGCCAAAAAAATGGTATAGGCGAGCGTATGGAAATAACAGAGGTATGGAACCAATCACAGTAATGCGATGCGGTCGGCAGAGCCTATATAAGACAACATGCGTCTTGCAAAGTGGCTAGATCGGTTACTGCTGTTACGATGGCAGGTTATCAAGATTGAAGTAAGTTTAAACGTGGTGTTATAGTCGGCGCAAGAGAGATGGGACATAGCATCTCCGAGGTAGCGATAAAGTTTGTATTTTCGAGTACGATCATTTCACGAGTGTACCGTGAATATCGGGAATCCGATAAACCATCACATCTTCGACATCGCTGATGCCGGAAAAAGATCGTGAAATAACGGGACAAACGACGATTCACGAGAATCCTTAAACGTGACAGACGTGCAACCCTTTCTCAAATTGGCGCAGATTTAAATGTCTCCTGCATACCTTCAGACATTAGAGCTCAGGTACAGTGCAGCAGAACGCCGTGAAGACGCACGAGCGCGGGGCCCTACACGATATTAGGCAGGTATACTAGTTTATTTGGCTCTTAAGTGTACATTTAAAAGTTTCAATTATGAATTAATTAATTTTGATTAAGATTTACATATTTTTGGTTATAAAAGACAGTGAATTTAACGATTGTTTCTACTGCGAAATTTAAATTGCAAATACTCTTATTACTACTTATCTATTAAAGAAAGATACAAGCTACTTCTAACTTTTTTGTAGATCATTTAATTTTACACAATTCTTTCGTGCATGATTTAGTTATATCTCTAAAGGATTAGGCAGCGTATTCCATGAGAGCGCGCTGGTGGCAAACGTTTTTTCCGACTTGATTCGCTAATACCATTAATGCTCTTCTCCCATAAGAACCAGGGAAATTTTTAATACACACAAACCTTCCTCGATAAATGCAGATCATAACAGAGAAAAACGGATCCAAATCTGTTCAGTGGTTCTCGATATTAGCACAGTCATACAGACAGACAGACGCGCGCCTGTGACTTCCTTTTATACTATGTAGTGATAGTGAACCAAGCTTAGCGATGTTTTAAGGCATGCGCGTTTTAAATCTGAGTCAATTCATTCCGGGAATGTCAATCGTACCTTTTCTGGCCGCTTAGCTTTAGTTAACAAAGCTCGTTACGTCTTAGAATATTTTTTAGGAATTTGAGTACTGCCGTCGCACTTAATATGAATAAACCTGGTATGAATTTTACTGAGTTGTACGGTGTTCGCTATAACATTAAGACATCCGCATTCTTTGAAGGCACACGAAAAGAAACATTACTTCGCCAGCAGTTTTCATACAGTTCTCTGTAATGTGTAGGTACGTCAGTAACACTCGTGTAAACTACTAGTACTCATACTATCAGGATTGAGTGTATATTATTGTACTCTGCTTTCCATTGGCAGAGAGCCGGCCAGCAATGAATCTTGTAAAGTGCAGAAAGCGTGCCTGGTGTTGTGTGAACCAATCGGATGTTTGTAAATGGGAATACAGATNATGAATCTTGTAAAGTGCAGAAAGCGTGCCTGGTGTTGTGTGAACCAATCGGATGTTTGTAAATGGGAATACAGATACCAACCGAACTGATTAGCTGATGGTCATGCAGTCGAGAATATAGGGTACCCAGTTCTAGGTTAACACAAATGCCATTAAATCTGTACCGTATTCGAAGTGTTAACTATCGTTTTTACGTAGCAAAATTAAGCACATAAAAAGTAATGACGACGAGATATTTTGATTACAATGCTGCTCCGAAGAACTGTGATTGTGAACCATTGCAGCACAGGCAACATTACTATATGAGCTGAATGAAGACATTAAATAGATTCACAACCTCCAAAGGGCGTGCGAACGAATGCATTTATTAATAAAAGTTAACACTGCATTTTTTAATGCATTTATTCTCATTCACTCATAGCGCACGTATGGCCGTAGAAACTTTCAACTCCTTCGTACTTACGAATTAACTCTCAACCAATAAGAATGAATGATTCATAATTAAATGTATTCATTTAAATGGACTCTTAAGTTAAAATCTTACATATATACATTCTCTTTTCGTTGGCTAAACTTTCACAAATGCACCACAGTAGTGTATATAAAGTGCTACGGGGACAATGTATTTTAAATGGGAGTGTGTGTGTGTGTGTGGTTGTTTCTGTGGCTCTGAGTCTTCGGCTCGACTTGGAAGTGCTCGGCAGGCCTCGGAAGATCTTGGGAAACCTACTTCGGTTCGACTAGGGATTGCTGGTCTACCCGAAGGAGCTCAGCGGTTACACCCACTAACCCTTCGAGTATATATATCGGTTTCTGGCAGCCATATTACTTTTATAGGCATAGGGAATGACAAATCGAATATCTCTATTTATTATCTTATTTTTAAAAACAATATTTTTTCGTCTGACACACTACTTACACACAAATTTAACACGGTGTAAATATTTTTCTAACTATAATTATCTGATTTATTAAGTCAATATTAAAAAAACTTAATGCAATAACAAGGTACAACAAAAAAAAATTAAGCTAATTTATAGATTTGTACTGATACTGGACATCGACATTTGCGAAACCATAAAGGACTATATCTCCCTCGGTCTCTCTTTCCCATTCTCTCTCTTCCTTTCTGCCATTCCCCCTCTCCCCGTCTCTTTTTTTCAGCTACTCCAAACAAACCAGTTAACTATCAAATCTATATATTTTACTTTATAAATTTAATTCATCCAGTTGCCTATTTAAATTCATGACGGTAATTCGTGATATATTTTAATACATAATGATTGTCTGATTAACATAAAACCAAACACCTCGCAGCCCCGAGTCGCGCTGTAAGCACAGTAAGGTTCCCTATGTCCCCGTCTTTCAAGACATAAATGACCAAGATTAAAAACCTGAATGGTCAGCACAAGTAAATGAAAAATATAAAACATTATATTTTCAATCAAAAACTTATTATTTTTTTTCAAGTTTCAAATTTGTACTTATTAGCGCCCGAAATATAATTACCATGCATTTACACCATAGGCAGAAAAGTGTCACTATTAAACATTCCAAATAAAAATACTACTGTGGAATAATGTTTTTAAGGGAGAAGGGAGATCAAAAACCATATGCAAATGCTTTAAAGTTGGTCCTTCAGTGTAAATGTACACTGCGGAAGTGCACGAATGCTAAGGTTTATTTCTCTTTCCCCATACTTGCATGCTAACTTTCCATGTGTTTGTTTAGGAACAAGCAAGGAGAATGCTAATTTTTTTTCTCATACAGAGTTTTCTGAGTATTATTTAATGAAAACCACATAATTTATTTTAAGGACACTATAGTGTAACCAAGTGTAAATAGGCGTTGAAACTGCTGTCTTCTTCAAAAAATTGTTATTACAACTATGAATGTCTTTCTCTTTCTTTCTCACTTTTTCTCTCTCTCTCTCTTTCTCTATCTCTTTCTCTCTTTGGGCACAAGCAGCAGTAGGGAGCTGGCTCCAGCAGGGCATCGAAAGCCATCTCCTCGGCAGTGTGTAGTCTGTCCAGCATAACATGAACATGCGAGCATGCATGCATGCGCACTCACCCCTTTCATTAATAATATTTGCCCGACTGCTGAGGTTCCTATCATTTCTGTAATTGAGTGTGCTGATGGAAGTCTAATGATGCCACATTGCTCGCTTGTGACATCTCAAATCTAGGGATATGTTGGGCTATCAGACTCGTCGAGCTTCGCAGTTCATATGAAACATGATCGTCTTCTGTTTCCTATCACCTTAGCGATCAGAATGGTAAAAACTATTACGCCATATGCTCGCTAGTGAATGACTGTTGGTCATGAAACAAATGGGCTCTATGAATATATAAGGCCGGCAGAATCGTGTATCGTCATAGTTCTTCATCCAATGTGACAAGTGCCAGAAACAGTCAAGAGGATAGAAGCCTTCATCAACCCTTAAAATACCAGCTACCACATGTGTTTCAAGTGGAACCAGCTTGCTAGATACGTTGAAGGTGTACGTCCCGAGCGAGCAGACAGCCACTACAAAGCCCTAGAATCCAAATTGTATGTTTCTGGACTAGATTTGTCATTACTTCTGCATCAAATAAAAGTCTTCGAGAACAAAAATCCTGCCGTATCAGTAAATGTGTACTTCTCTCACTGACAAGGATAAGGTTGTTCCTGTACGAATAGTAAAAGAAGAAAACGAAAAAAAATTTGTTCTGCCACTGCAAACAACCAAGAAAAATACTCACTAAACCTAAATCAAGAATTTTTCAGGCATTGTGTATCCCCAGTTATCAGCCCACAAAGGCAAAATACATGTATGTAAGCATTGCTCTACATTTGAATATGACCTGCCGAGAAAATCGAGACTGTTGAGTCAGCAGTGTTTGGAAGAAAACATTAAATACTGCAATGAAAATACTAGACTGCATGCCAAAGTGCCGCAGCCAGGTGAAGATGGACGGCCACCATTTTGAAATTCAAGAACTACCATGACATGAATAATTTACCGATCTTCGTCTATGCAGACTCGAGGCCTTGCTCAAGCCAGTGCACATCTGTGAACCTGAACCCATCCGATCATACATGTGCGATCATCAGAATCAAGAGGCATACAGCTATAGTATATATGTGCAAGTCAATAGTAATGTAATTCGCGAATCGCTTACCACATCTCTACATTAAGCACCAGAACTGTGTAGGGGGTTGGATGAGGAGAAGCAATTCATGGAGCAATAGTGGATTGTGGCAATGTGGACAAAGATAGTTACACCACTTCAAAGAAAATGCTGGTGCTCACACCAACAGAAATGACAAGCTACTAATGGGCGATGAGATGTTGCTTATACGAATCTATGTTCACAGTAGAAATTTGTGATGTGCCTCACCATGGCCATTTTACAGGGTGGTACATCGGAGCTACATGCAACAGCTGCAATTTGCTTCGCGGAAGACCGAAGAACAGGTTGTATTTTTACGTAATGTAACCTACGACGACAATTTCATCATCGGCAGCTGGGATTTGATATGAAATACATCTTTATTATTATTATGCAAACGAGTAAGAAAATTATCACATTTTCGAAGCAGCTGGGACAGATTTTCGGTGAAGTTGTTGATATATTCACGTTCATGGCCCACAAACTGGCATCCCTGGCTGAGAATCTGACACCTTCCAAATTTAACAACATGAAGAATTTCTTTGGGCATAACAAACTGTCATTTATAACACACATATGTGTGTTTCCATATGATAATGAAGACAGCTGCGAGTTGGAAGAGTTAAAGCTGCTACCGAAATAATCATTCCACAACCAGTTGACCAGCACCGACATCACTGCCGAATATTGCATGCCTACCCAGATGGTATGGAGATAGTCCAACTATGCAAACCTGGGAAAGTATTCGGACTTGTACCTGACGACATATGTGCTCATATGGCCGATGTTTTCGAGAATTTAGGGACTTGTGTATTTCGATGTACAAGCTCGACTGTGCTCACTACGTCCGTGTCCCAGGGTTAGCTTGTAATGCCAGGCTTTGGAAGATAGGAGTAAATCTGGAGCTACTTATCGATTATGACATGCATATTTTTATTGAATAAGGGATATGTGGTGGTATGGCACAGTGTGTCAAACAACATGTGGTGACAAACAATATCTACGACCCTGAAAACTACGATCTAAGCAAGCCAACAAGATACCTACAGTACCTAGATGCCAACCACTTGTATGGACAGGCAATGAGTTTGCCACTCCCAGTATACAATTTTAGGTGGTTTGGCACATCCATTGAAGCAATGAACGTGCGCGATGTTGGTATCACCGGATATATCCTAGAGGTCGATGCCGAGTATCTTGCAGCCCTGCAGGAAGACCACAAAGGTCTGCTGCTTCTACCTGACAACCAGCATCCCCCGAGCTCCAAGCATTCGAAACTGATGACTATTCTCGAAGACAGAAAATGCTTTACTGTCCACTACCGCAATCTGAAACAAGCACTATGTCATGGATTGAGACTCGTAAAAATTCAGAGAGTGCTAGAATTCGAGCAGGAAGCATGGCTGAATTCTTACATCGAGCTCTACAATTTGAAGAGAAAGGCAGCCAACAACAACTTCTAGAAGGAATACTTTAAATGAGCAAATAATGCAATGTTTGGAAAATTTACGAGATCAAAAGAGAACAACAAATATGGAGCTGGTCTGCAGTGAAAAATATGTTAAAAAACTGATAACCAAGCCTACAATCCTGAACCGATTGATTTACGATGAATCTCTTTCCATATGAACCCATACTTTTCGACAAACCGAAATATGCAGGGTCTGCGGTGCCCGAATTGTGGAAAAAGCTTAACCACATATTCCAATACAGTGTGATGAAGGCTTGGTACGAAGAAGAACTACAGATTTTATATATGGATACTGTCTCATTCCTGTACCATATTCAAACCTAGGACATCAAAAATGACGTGGTCGTAGATACAACATTCTTTGCTGAATTTGACACCAGTAGTTTTATATGTATGCATAAGTGTTTTCCACAAGTCAAGCACAACTAACCCTGCATATTTGGGTTTGTCGAAAAGTATGGATTTGTGCTGTAGTTGAATGAAGGAAAGAGATTCATCACAAATCGATCGGTCCAGGAATGTTGGCTTGCTTATGGCTTTTCTAATTCGTTTTTCACTGCAGACCAGCTCCATATTTGTCGTTTTCTTTTGTACTGCATCAAATTTCCGAACGTTGAATTATTTTCTAATTTAAGTAATTCCTTCTCAAAGTTGTTGGTGGCCACCTGTCGCATAGCAGTGTTGAGCTCGATGTAAGGCTTCAGCCAAGCTTCTTGCTCGAATTCAAGCACTGTGATTTTTGATGAGCCTCAATCCATGACGAAGTGCTCTGTTTCAAATTGTGGTGGTGGATGATATAGCTTTTTTTTTCTTCGGAAATAGTCATCATTTTCGGATGCTTGGAGCCCAGGGGACGCTGGTGAATGATAGCAATGGCAGGTCTTTGTGGTCATCATGCAGGGCTTTGGGGTACTCAAAATCGTTCTCTAGGATGTATCCAGTGATACCATCGTCGGGCATGTCCATTGCCTCAATTACTTTGCCGATCTACCTAAAATTGCTTACAGGGAATAGAAAACTTTCAGGCTTGTAGGTATTGTTTGCCGCCACATGTTATTTGACGCACTGTGCCACACCAACACAGATCCCTTCTTCAATAAACATATGCATGTCATAATTTGTGAGTAGTTCCAGTTTTAATCCTATCGTTCGAAGCATGGCACCAAACGCTAATCCTGTGGTGCTAACATAGTGAGTGCAGTCGAACTTGTACATGGAAATACACAAGTCCCTATAGTTTTCGAAAACATCGGCCAGGATAAGCACATATGTTATCAGGTACAAGTCCTAATTCTTTCCTAGGTTTGCAAAGTTAAATATTTCCCATACCATCTGGGGATGCATGTAATCTTCGGTAGTGATGTCGGTGCCGGTCAGCCAGTTGTGGAATGCTTCTTTCGGGGGCTGCTGTGGCTCTTTCAACTCCTCCCAGCTGTCTACATTATCATATGGAAACACACCTTTGTGTGTTACAAGTGACAGTTTGTTAGGCCCAAAAAACTTCTTCGTGTTGTTAAATTTCAAAGGCGGCAGGTACTCGGCCAGGGATGCCAGACTGCAGGCCATGAACCTGAATGTATCGACAAACAACACCGAAAATCTGTGTCCCAGCTGCTTCGAAAACGTGATTATTTTCTCGTTCGTGTGCAGAATAATAAAGATTTATTTTGTATCCTATCCCAGCTGCCTGATGATATTCCCGTCGTAGCTCAGGTTACGGAAAAATACAAGTTTCTTCGGTTTTCGGTGAAGCAAATTGCACCTGTTGCATGCAGACCTTGTGTACCGTTCTGTAAAGTGGCAATTGTCATTCACCTTATAATTTTCTACTGTGAACATCGATTCGCATTAGCAGCATCTCGTCGCCCATGAGTAGCTTGCCATTTCAGTTGGTGTCAGCAACAGCAATTGCTTTGAAGTGGTGTAAATATCTTTGAGCACGTTCCTAATATCAACTATTGCTTCCATGAGGTGCTTCTCCTAATCCGGTCCTCTATACAGTATTTGTTTTCTAGGCAGTGACGAGATAAGCTATTCACGAATTACATTACTATCGATTTGCGCATATATACAATAGCTGTATGCCTTGTGATTGTGATAAGTGCACATAAATGAGTGGGTGTGATAAGGTTCAAAGGTGTGCACTGGCTTGAGAAAGGTCTCGAAGTCTCCATAGACGACGATCGGTAATTTATTCATATTATGGAAGTTCTCGAATTTCAAAATGGTGGCCATCCATCTTCACCTGACTGCGTCATTTCGGCTCCCAGTGGGGCACTTTCCTTCCAGTATTTAATGTGTTCTTATAAACACTGCTGACGCGAAAGTCCCAATTTCCTTGGCAGGTCATGGAAAAATGTAAAGCACCGCTGACATACATGCGTTTTGCTCTTTAGGGGCCGATACCTAGGATAACACAAAGCGTGAAAAAGTCTTGTGAAAAAGTATAGTGAGCATTTTCCTTAATCATTAGGAGTTATATATCAAAATTATTTTATTTTTCTCCTTTTACTATTCGTGTGGGAACAACCTTATCTTCAGTGAGCGAGTAGATGGTCACTGATGCAGCAGGACTGTTTTTCTAGGATACTTTGATTTGACAGAGAGGTCTTGGGAACTCTAGTCCAGAAAAACCAAATTTGGATTCTAGGGCTTTATAGCAGCTGTCCACTCACTCAGGATGTACACCNGGAGTTATATATCAAAATTATTTTATTTTTCTCCTTTTACTATTCGTGTGGGAACAACCTTATCTTCAGTGAGCGATTAGATGGTCACTGATGCAGCAGGACTGTTTTTCTAGGATACTTTGATTTGACAGAGAGGTCTTGCGAACTCTAGTCCAGAAAAACCAAATTTGGATTCTAGGGCTTTATAGCAGCTGTCCACTCACTCAGGATGTACACCNGGAACTCTAGTCCAGAAAAACCAAATTTGGATTCTAGGGCTTTATAGCAGCTGTCCACTCACTCAGGATGTACACCTTCAATGTATCTAGCAAGCAGGTTCCACTTGAAACACATGTGGTAGCTTTTATTTTGTGATATCTTACTTCCTTGGTGAGTTGTCAGACGATATTTTTCCTCATGCGAGCCAAAAATGCACAAGTATCTTTTGACGAATAAATGTTGTTTTGTATCTTTAAATTATGTTGGAAAGCCGTTTTGGCCTCCAAAAAACCATTGCCATTAACTATCTCAGACTTTGTGACAATTGTTGGGTGTGGCTGATGCTCACATGATGATGGAGTATATTTTCGAGTTGTTGGTGTATATGACGATGGAGACCATATACGACACTTTTTAGCAGGCGAAGGACATGCAAACTGTCAAATTGTCACGTGCCTCTGCATACTATCACATCTAGCAAATGCCACGTCGCAATTTCCACACTTATATGTCATTCCATCTGCGTCCTTCGTGCAGCCATACTTCTCGTGCCTTCGAGCATCGCGGATGAATCTGACGGTCTTGCAGAAGCGACACAGATGTCGATGTATCGCATATGCAGATCCAGCCTATGGTGGAGCGAATGTCACCGATGACGATGTAGGCAGTCAAGTTTGAGTAAGTGACTGTACCAACAAAGACGAAGTCAGGACGCTGATCACAAGTACACCATTAAATGTATGATTCATTCTGATCACACCGGGGCAAATAAAAAAATACGTATTCATAGGTAAAACGTTTTGTAGAAGCTACGTAATAAATTAACTTCACACACACATGGCATAGGAAGCTAAATAAATGGTCCAATATAAAACATTATTAGTATGTTGCAGTAAGTTTTATTTGAAGCTAAGAATGCTGCATCTAATATGACATGGCATATATACCTTAATGGTTTGCTGGTTGGAGTAGGTACTTAAATCTTTGCAGATTTTTACTTTAGTGCGAAATTAAATACCACCCTAAACAATTTTTCGAAGAAAAAAAATCTGTTTAAATGTATTTCTTCACTTGGATACGCTATAGTGTCCTTTAAATAAAGTACACATTTTTTCGGGTCATAAAACACAGCAAACTCTAAATTATACACCTGTATAAAAAAAAAGCATGCTTCTTGCTTGTCCCTAAAAAATTACATGGTAAGATAGCATTGAAGTATAGGGAATGCGGAATAAACTTCAGTTTTCGTGCACTTCCCCAGTGTGCATTTATACTGTAGTGCCAACTCCAAAACATTTGCACATCACTCTTTATCTCCATTCTGGATTTTTAAAAAATCGATGGTCTTATATTGCAGGCAATGGTTTATAGTGACATTTCACTGCCTATGGTGTAAAAACATGGAAATTATATTTCGGGTGCTAATAAGTACAAATTTGAAACTTGAAAAAAAAAAAAATTTCTATTGAGACTATAATGTTTTATATTTTATATTTTCTTGTGCTGACCTTTCAGGTTTTTGATCTTGGGCATGCATGTCTTGAAGGTCGGGTATCGGGAACTATACTATACTTACAGCGCGACTCAGGGCATGGAGGTATTAGGTTTTAAGTTATTCAGACAATCCAATCGCTATGTATAAAAATTAATCACGAATTACCGTCATGAATTTAAAAAGGTAACTCGATGAATTAAATTTTTAAAGTTAAATATATAGATTTGATGGTAAACTACTTTGTTTGGAGTAGCTGAAAGAAAGAGATGGAGAGAGAGGGAATGGCAGAGAGGAAGAGAAAGAATGGGAGAGAGAGACAGAGGAAGAAATAGTCCTTTATAGTTTCGCAAATGTCGATGCACAGTATGAGTACAAATCTAAAAAAAAAAAAAAAAAAAAAAAAAAAATCGCTTTATTCTTCTTTTGTGAAAAAACCCTGTAATTTCGTAAAAAAAAATTTATATTGACTTTAAAAACCTATAAATATAGTTAGCAAAAAATCTAAAGCATGTATATTTTGTGTAAAGGTGTTTTCCGAAAAAGTAAAAATATTAAAAATAGTATAATATATGCAGATCTTTGATTTAGCATTCCCCATTCCTATAAAAGTAGTATGGCTGCCAGAAACAGACATATATGCTTGAAGGGTTAGTGGGCGTAACAGCTGAGCTCCTTCGGGTGGGGCAGCAATCCCGAGTCGAACCGATGTAGTGGTCCCTAGATATTTGCCGAGCACTTCCGAGTCGAACCGAAGACTCTACCATTTAAAATGCATTGTCCCCGTAACCCCACACATACACTACTCGCCACGTTTTGTACATAGCCTGCAAAAACAAAACGCATGATAATAATCGCGCTTCGCAATGTTAAGATTTTGTTTGAATGTCAACCAACATTAATTTTGAATCCACATTTAGTTAACATGGTCAGCGAAGACCCGTCAAGTGAAGATCTTTTGCAGGTAAAATGATTCAAATGAATATGACCTCTAAGTACGATAATGTCACTAGAATCAAATATCCCATCGCACCTGTGCATAATTTAAGTGAAACCGCAGGCAAAGTTTTCGTTGTTCTGCGAGAAATTCACTAACCTTTATATTTTGACGAAGTCATCAATATAATTTTCCCATGTACTAATACCTTCGTAGATTCCGTTGCCGTTATTTAATAAAGCGGTCTGGAATTACTATTCTACTTTACGTTAAACTTGTATTTTCGAGATCTTTCTTCCTATTGTTTTCGCAGTAAAATGAAGGGTAACACTTCCAGTGACCAGTACCGTCTCTACCTCTTCCTTCGGATAATTTTATAACCTAAATACAATTATTGACTACGGCTATATTTTATGATAGCTACGCTTTCGATATTGAGTTTCTAGTTGCGGCATTAGCAAACTATTATGAAATCAACTTTAATGGTTTCAAGTTTACTAATATACTATGCATCTCGAAATTACTCCTTGTCTGTCAACAAAATTATGTATCTGAATATGTAACGTTCTGTAATTTATATTGATTCATTCTTTGTATTATGCGTAGCCTACCGTTAACGCGTAGCTAAATTTGACAGTAAATTAAAACATCAGGTATAATTTAGTTAAAACCTTAAAGTCCATTGAAATCAATTAAATTATAAATGTTGTCTAACACGGGTGCACGCGCTCGCACACGCAGCCGGAAATATGATCACACGATCCTTATTTCATCATGAAAATGTACCCCACTTTCCTCTACTAGCTGTTGATCTGACTCAGAATATGGATCCATTCACAGTCTGAAACAGTTTCCCGGAGTGTTTGCTGATCATTTCGAATGGGAAAGTAGCGGAGGAAAAGCTGACGAAGCGCGCTAATGGAACTCACCGCCTTCAGCTCCACATTCCATTTCTCAGTCCAAGTTTACTCAAGATAATGAACTATTCGTTTCAGTAATTTGGGATAAAGAAACCGTTTCCCGCCTCCCGAGGGGCGCTGAAGGCACCACGCCAAACACGCTGGCTGCCTGCAGGAAAAAAAATAAATAAAAGAAACTTAATTCCTCTTTAATTGTGTTTTAATGAATGACCGGGTAAGAGGGAAACACGCTCGGTATTTCATCTTTCACAACAGGAAGAAGAAGTCCGAAACCTATTAAGAGTTTTCCGAGGGAGAAACCGTCTCAAATNCGGTATTTCATCTTTCACAACAGGAAGAAGAAGTCCGAAACCTATTAAGAGTTTTCCGAGGGAGAAACCTTCTCAAATATATATATATGTATATTTATAATACCTGCGTTGGGATGAGGCGCAGAGTATTTTACGAGCGCCAACCCGCCACGGCGTATGTCTTCTCCACCATTTACAATAAATCGTCCGCGAGTAAAAAGTCTCCTACATTGGCTCTTTTTCCACCATTATTCCCGCAGAAGAAAGTTCTCTCTCAAAGAAAAATAATCTCGGCAGAAAGTTTACGGGCGGATGTTCCGTAAGAAGGCCTTTAGACGGAGACGTAGCTCTCCTTTCCTGGTTTATATTATCTCTAACTATGAACAATCTCAGCTGCCGAGAAGGAATTTCTGCTAATGTTCCGGTCTTCGAAGCCGCTTTGGATAAACATACTGAGATAATGCGAGCACGCGGTTTGCAGCAGCTTGCGAACTCCCGCCAGGGATTTATTGTGTAACCGGCGGAGCTGGAGGACATGTTCGTTTAGGAAACTTTCCCGTTGTGCAATTTGCGTACAGGAATTACATTTAGGTTTGACGTTTGATTCTAAGCTTTCTAATACGAAATACAGGAATGCCACGCAAATACGTTGCCGATGGAGCGTACTTAAAATTATCACGCCTTGGGTTTTTTTCAATGCGACAAACCATTCTGTGCAATCTGTTGAAAATTTAACAAAAATTTGCCAATTCTAGCAAATGCTGTTGCATTAGTGTCATTGCTAGGGACCTGAAAAATTCGCGTTTTCATTTCGGGACAAGGTAGAATTCAAAACCTCGTACGTTTGTATTGTCATTGCTATTGGTCCACCCGTTAAATTACACATCGTGGACAACTCTGAGCCCATAATAAATTAACAGTAAAATGCAGACCTAATCACCGTCTTTCGCTAATACAACAAGCAACCAATTAACAGTGATATCTGCATGATTTTGCATACGAAAATAGAATATAGCTACAGGTCATTGAACTCGCGAATTTTTCAGGTCTCTAGCTATTGCTCAGAAATGTCAATTTCAAATATTATTATTAAATTAAGCTATACACTACAATTCTTTCACATTATAAAAAGTTACATAAATTAACCATAAAAATCTCGTCGTTACAACCACAAAGTGCAAATAACTTGGCAGGAATGGTTTGTCTGATTTAACCAAATTATTTGAGCATTGCCAACCAGAAACTTGCTAATAATTTCGTATTCATATTTTTAGAAACTGCCAGAATGTAACGGCATCCTTAAAGAGCAGTGAAATGTTTTGGGTTGGGTGAAAGTAAGAGCCCACAGGAACCATGACGAGTCTCAAATTTGTAAATATATTCTAAAAGTAAACATTAGCAATGCTTAGTTCGAACCAGCCGGTTCAGATGGCGTAATTGAAATATTTTCGCCAATCGCTATCCCTTTTACTTCAAAAAATATCAAGTTGGTGAAATATTTGAAGAGCCAAACATGGTCTAACCTGTCATAGTGAAACTGTTTGTCAAGTGAAAAATTAATAGAACTCGCATCTTCCAGAACATTTTTCACTGCTCTAGTTCATTTATCAATAAAATGATACATATATCAGTTTACACTGAGCATACACACACACAAACACACAGTGTACCAAATAAAAACGTAAACGCAAAATTTTCCCGGTATCGCATACATCGCATTGTTATTGCATACATCGCATTGTTATTGCATTATCTTCTTTTTTATTTTCGTGTTGAAGAACAGCTAGAAGAATTCTTTATTTTGCTGTCCTTATGTATTTCAAGACAGAAGTTTCTTTTCATCGTTGTCTTATATTACATTTGGGAGCTATATGCGGAAGCACCGACATGCAGGATTTCAAAACGGGCAAGCTCGGCAGAGTAAGTGCTGAGGTGAGTAGAGCGGTTAAACCGGCACGTTTCATATTGGGCGTACAGAAATTACTGTCACGTGATGTGTAACCATGCACATGCCACCAGAAACGAAACAGTTAAAGCGCCAGAACATCTTGCGTCATCTCTGAGAAAGGGCAAAGAAGCGACATCGTCGTAAGTGAACGCCAAAACACCGGGTGGTTAAAAAGACTGCGAAAACATGGCGACACGCTTCAACTCGCACGTACCTACAGGAAGGCAAAGGGAAACTTTTAAATACATGCATATTACAAAGCACGTCGGAGGGAAAGCTCCCAAATTTGCATGTGAACCGTTATGTGCAAAACTGACGCAAAACCATCTGCCTGGGTCATCAAACAGGGCGCAGATCTTTACTTCTATAGTTGTCGTTTTAAAAACTGTTCAATATTATTTAAGATAGTCTGCTTAAGATAAGCATTTAAGAAATTCTTATTTTCCAAATCGTTGTCTCAAATTTTCCATTTCTTATTGGCATTTTTTTTAAGTGAAAAGATGGCTAATACGGCTATTTTACATTTTCTGAATGACGTCCACTGCGTAGTTCTTCTTGTTCTTTGTTTTTACAGCGCGAGTATCAAATTGATAACTGAAGCTCAACGTGTCTTTCCCGACGACGGTATGTCATAAGTTGTTCGTAGTAACAGATGGACGTAAGCTACGTGTTTTTTTGCGAGAAGCCCATGAAATTTTCTTATATGTTATCTTCAAATTACAATACTTTAAATTAATATCAATAAAAACGGGGAGAAAATAGGTGTGTTGGTAATTGCTTAAAAGAAATAGTTATTGTGCAAAATAGTATTATACTGAGTGCTCACGAATGCGGTGCTTTGTTCCTTTGGTGTAACTTTCTAGACTCGGTTAAGCTTTGTTTGCATGAAGCGGAGTAACATCGTATACGTAGCACTTAAGCAGGGCTTCAGACAAGTTAGGAGTAACAGTGAATGGACTATAGTGAGGATTTCTGGGGGCAGTGACAAACGGGGATTTCCAATGAAAAGAGGTGTCTTGACCAATAGCAGAGTGCGTCGTGCTACCGACCCCGCCGAGACGGAGGAAGCGCAAGTCGGTGTGCGGGTGCATCGTCGATGGCAACCTGGGCGTTCTTGCACTGGTCACTGTGGAGAAGGGTGAGCAGGAGATCCCAGGGCTCACAGATAACACGATCTCACGCCACCTTGTTCCCACAAGAGACCCCAAGATCCGTAGGCTGTTCAACCTGAGCAAGGAGGGCTGCGTGCGTCAGTACGTGATAGAGCGTATGTTGCCGCATGAGGCATAACATTTCAGGATCACGATACTCGACATGCCATGTGGAAATAAAACACACCTTGATCTCTATTTTTACACGTAAAGTGACAGGGTTGCTGCTGAGAACCTCAAGAGGTAAGTTACTGATGTAAATAATGAACGACACTTCAGTGTCTTTCGCATAGAGGTCGATGTGGCATGTGATGCGCGAACCTAGGTCGCCCTTAGCGCTCTTATGCTTCGAATGCGAAGCGTAAACTAAAACACCAGTCAGAAATAAATACATTCAACTTTTTTAACTTCTTCTTTCAATCGTATATTGTTCACTAATTAATATATACATTGTGGTTACCACACAACACTTGAATCAAAATACGACACATTAAAATTGAACGCATTGTAAGGTTATTTTATCATTAATATAAACACTTACATAATAAGCCACCCCAAACCACGTCGCACTGCTATTCAGCTATTCGCGCGACCATCAAAACGAGTCATCATATCCGATGGCCAATTTTCGAAATACTCTGATAGATTTAAATAGACGGCACCCTTAATACAAAGAAACGAGAATACTTCTATGAATCACAATCCGACTTACAATGACGTGGACAAAATACTTTTAAATGTATCAAAACCTGAATATATATATATATATATATATATATATATAAGTGGTTTAACCTATAGTTAAATTAAACGCAGACAAGGTTTTCAGATTGTATATTATACAACTTCCACGGGGCCGCGGTGGTGTAGTGGTTATACCACTCGCATCCCACCAAGGCGAAACAGGTTCGGTTCCCTGCGGGGTCGCCCCGGATTTTCGCATGTGAGAATCGTGCCGGACGATGTAGTTTGTCGGCGTGCTTTCTCGGTGATATCCCGCTTCCCCCACCCTTGCATTCCGGCGCTGCTCCATTCTCACCTCGCTTCACCCTCGTCGGCTCTTAAGACATAGATGATAATAGCCGCACAATTCTCTTCACTCCTACTACTTCCATGCACGAAGGAGTGTGTTCACTCATGCACTTTTTTTTTAAGTTATACTTCTTTCGGCGCGTTGAGGGTAAAAGTTTAGTGTGCATAGGAAGTTGCGCGCGCACAGTGTAACGAAATTTGACAGTGAACGTGTAGAGGTATAACCCCACGCGCATGCGCGTACCGTCTAGCTATATAAAAAAACAAGGTACACAACTTAGCACGTGGTTATATTAAAAACCCTTCAGAAAATTAGTTCATGTAATAAGCGAATTGAAAAAAACTCATTTATATTAGTAATTTATTGTGAATATATATATATATATCTTATTAATTAATTTCACTTAAATTGGGCCGCAAAAATTTGTTAGCGACAAAATTGTACAATAATATTATTAATGTGTTTTCAAGTATTTGAGGTTAATTTATATAAGTATTTTTATATTAAGATATACCTCTTTTTAATTGAATTAGGTTCTTTAATAAAGCCTTTATTTATTGTAGTTAATGTCTTTCTTCGCTCATTTTATCGTTTTTCCTACTTACATAAATTATTTGCGTACGTTATATAAGTTTATTTTAGTCACACCAAGAAGTATAACTTTTATCGCGCGTACATAAGTACAAACACCCATTTTTTTAATTTCTCCGTCAGTACGCGTGACGATCAATTTGTTAAATATATGAATCCCTGAAAATGTTTTTCTACCATCATATAAATGCTCTCAAGCTTAGTAATTATTAAGGAACCCCAAATCAGCTGGTACCATAGACAAGTCAAGTACTACAATTTTTGCATCTTGTTTTCTGACAATGGAATATACACTGAAGAACCAAAAAAACTGGTATCGGCGTGCGTATTCAAATAACAGAGGTATAGAACAAATCATAGTAACCCGATGCAGTCGGCAGCTAGATCGGTTACTGCTGCTACAATGGAAGGTTATCACGATTTAAGTGAGTGTGAACGTGATGTTATAGTCGGCGCACGAGAGATGGGACAGCATTTCAGAGTTAGCGATAACATTTGGATGTTCGCGTACGACCATTTCACAAGTGTACCGTGAATATCTGGAATCTGGTAAAAAACATCACATCTTCGACATCGCTGCGGCCGGAAAAAGATCGTGAAAGAACGGGACAAACGACAACTGGCGAGAATCAGTAAACGTGACAGACGTGCAACCCTTTCTCAAATTACCGCAGATTGGATTTGTGGACTGCTCTGCAGGATTCATGGTGTGAATTGCCTCATGCATACCTTCAGAGATTAGTCGAGTCCATGCCACGTCGTCTTGCGGAACTTTCGCATGCTCGGAGGGGCCCTACACGATATTAGGCAGGTGTACCAGTTTTTTTTGGCTCTTCTGTGTGTTACAGCTTGTTTATTTGCATGAAAATCATTGTATGCACATACTGAACTGTATAATTGAAATTCCTTTTTAAGATTAGAAGGCTAGGTCAAGAGAGAGTTAAGAAATGAGCTACAATAGGAAGAAAGAAATCACTTAAACATAATTATCAGATATTATAACACTTAATATAAATTTATATGTTAAAATATTTCGGGCCACGGTGTAAATAAAATAAGGACCAGAGGGGTGTTCGAGAAGGGTATTAAGGAAAGGGATTTAACCAACGTCGAAACCACGTCCGCTCGCTACCTAAGGAGAGAGGGAGACGTCCAGGCCGCTTGTATCCCGCCCACTGCGATCTTCCGTCAGTTCTGAGTCCTGTCCACACTCTTTCCACCGATTCACCCCGTGCAGCTGGTAAGTCAAGTTCAGCTTAAAAGGCCCGCCTGCTTATATAGAATTTTCCTTTTATTGGCCGAGAAGCGCAAGAGCTATAAGGGTTATACTGGCACGCGCTATAAGCACGCCATTGCCGCAACGTCCACGACTCTGAGCTGGCGTGTGGTGTTCTCGTAGTACTGCGTGCACCTACAGGACTTTCAGGGTGTCACCTAACAACTTAACTGATGAAAAATCTGTAGCAAAGTTCAATATAGGCTTCTGTCGTAGTTTGACTCGTATTCGGCTAGAATGTTTTAAGATACGGCAGTCTGAAACAGCAGTTGTTAACTACATGTTGAGTATAAAAGAATACCCCAAATTTCAACGTCTATACTATCAAAACCAAACAACCAACATCCTTGATTGGCCAATCAAATGAACCGTGGAACTGTGGAGTTGGTTAACCATACATTCACGAATGATCAATATGACCACCACGAACGCCCCGAACGACTTCTACGCGATTATCAAACTCGTTCCACACTCTTGTCAGCATGTCCGATGTTACGGTTTGGATGGCGTCCATAATTCTAGTTTTACGGTCGTCACTGTTAGCCAGCAATGGTGGACGAAACACTTGATCCTTTATGTACCCCTATAGAAAAAAATCGCACGCGGTAAGATTCAGGCTTCTTGGGGGCCAGTGATGAATATCCTGGTCACCAGCTGCTCCTCGACCAATCCAGCGTTGCGGCAACGTCTCGTTAGGTGCCAATGGGGTGGCGCACCATAAAGGAAACATCAAACATTCCCCTTCACATTGATGTCTCAAACGCGAGCTCGCTACCTCCACACCACCTCAAACCGAGAGTTACGACCGCTATCCACACCGTAACATCGGACATGTTTACAAGAACGTGGAATAAGTTTGATTATCGCGTAGATGTCATTAGGGCCGCTCACGGTGGTAACATTGAAATTTATGAATGTATGTAAAACAAACTTCACGGTTACATGGTTCATTTGATTGGTCAGTCAAGGTTGTAGGTTGTTTGGTTTTGCTGTTACAGACCTTCAAATTTGGTATTTTCTTTTATACTCAGCTTGTGTATTGGAGGACTCCAAAAATAATATTTACAGTATGCGTGGTAATTATAAAGTACCATTCCTTCAGTGGCTGGGGTATGATGTATTTTCGTAGGGTAAATGTACTGGGTTTACGTTTAATAGTTTCGTCAAAAAACCAGGATTTTAAGCAATCTGCAACGCAGTTCAAGTGCCAGGCAGGCAGAATCTTTAATGTTGCTGATCTCGTTTTGTCGCTTTCGTCGCTGGTCAGCTGGACCCACAATGTAGTCCTACGTCGGCCGACTTTCCACCTTGTTTAGACTTCCGAAACTACAGCTCTGTTTTGGGAAATGGTTTATAAAAAGTGTGCTGCCCTATTTTGTGGCCCATGTGTGTGAATTTCATGTTGCGGAAGATTTTGTAAGAAGAGAGCCGAGCTTAACATAGTGGATTAATATCCCGGTGCGGTTTACAAACCACTGCCTACACGAGTCCGTCTTCATCTTACCCAAGGTTTTTCCTGTTGTCCCATGAGAAGGTATGAAGACCACTTCCTCCCGTAGACCCCATCCCATGTCAGCAGCAGGGTAGACTAGAGATGGAGATGGTTTGTTAAGCTATTTTCTTTACCTTTTCCGAACTGATAGCGATAGAGATATATTATACGAAGTATGTGAGTGAAACTTTCGATATCGGATACAGGAATTCCCGAGTATGTCGTTTCTTCAGTCGTTGTTTGCCATTCTCTCGTGTAGCCTTGCCCATGCAATCTAAAACAATTATTGCCATATAAGTAATAATCACAGTGTATGTACTCTACCACACCCGAAAGATAACTTCTGATGCTGAAAAAATATATTTTAAATGACTTATTTCCATTGAGAGGGATTTCAAAAGTGCTCAATTTACCGTGAATCTTGAGACTTACCTCTACGAGAGAGAACACGCCACCGGGCAACGTACAAACCACGTATCACTAGTGGCGGCCTCGGCGCATGTCAACTCGTCAGCGGTCGGTGGACCTCGGCATGTCTTCGCGCGTGGTGGTCAACCCACCACGCTTACACGCAGCGGCCGATCGCGGCGGCACGTTTGACGTGCGACATCGGCTGCATGTTGGCGCGACTGTCCCGCTAATCCCTCCACATCGATCGCCGTCATCCGCGCTGCTTGCTCGGGCAGCTGCTTCACTCTCCGCCATCTACTACCTGCTCATCGCGCCGTGCAGCTACTTCACTTTTCCTTCCTACCTGCTCATCGCGCCGTGCAGCTGCTTCACTTTTCCTCCCTACCTGCTCATCGCGCCGCTGACCGGCGCACTTGTACGAAGTTCGAGGAGTTCGAGCGGCGACTCCATGACGAGTGCCACTCGTCGATCGCTGGTTTTCGTCAAAGGGACCACCCGCCCGCATCGTTTATCTCCTTTGTGACCGAGAAGCGCGGGAGCTATAAGGGTCACACTAGCACGCGCTACACGAGCGCCATCTCCGCTACGTGCAGTACTCCGAACTGGTGTGCAGTGTTCTCGTAGTGCTGCGTGTAAATATGGGACTTCCAGCGACGACCCTGCCATTTTATTGATGAAAAGTCTGCAGCGAAGTTCAATACAGGTTCCTATCGTAATTTGACTCGTTTTCGGCTAATATATTTTAAGATGCGGCTGTCAGAAAAATCCGTTTTTATCTATATTTGAGGTCTCCAAAATAACATTTATAGTATGTGTGGTAACCTGAAAGTACCATTTTGTCCTCGTCTGGGGTATGACGTATTTTCGTAAGTGAGCATACTGGAGACATGTTTAATAGTTTCGTAAAAAAAAAAACAGTCGTCAAACCCTTTGTAGTACAGTTAAAGCACCAGGCAACTTCGCTCAGGACGTCTGAAAAAAAACTTCGGATATTATACTGCCATGCTCCTGCTTATGTTTGACGAGATGTAGGAAAAGTGGTTCCCATTACACGTTCAAACGTGGCAATCAGATTATAATTTTTTTTTTTTGGCTATGCACAGTAAATTGTGTACAGAACTTGCCTTGCGACCAGTGAACAACGTGTTGCGTGTTCGATTTTTTTTTCGCATGGGTGTAGAAAATTCCACAAGTCAGATCGGGCACGAAGAAAATTTTGCACTGCTGCCTTTCTGATACACCGCCGTGCCAGATGCTGTTGGTATAACTCGCCTCAAAGCCCTTCCCCCCCTTCTCCAACCATCGGCAGCACAGACGTCTGGTTTGCGGGCTTAGCAGATATTGACTGCCTACTGCTAATTGCTCCAGGGTTAAAAAAAAATTTGTCTAAAAAATATAATAGCCTTAATATACTAGTCTGTTAAAATCAGTGTCGGTTCTAAACACCCATTAAGGGTCCACCTGCCTGGCGCCTGAAGTGCGTTGCAGAGTCTTTGAAATAATGTTTCATTACAAAACTCTTGAACGTGTCCACAATGTGTTTACTTACAAAAATACGTAATACCCAGACGAGGACAGAACGGTACTTTAAAGTTCCCATGCATGATATAAATATTACTTTGGAGTCCTCTTATGTAGTTAAAAAAACTGCTTTTTCAGACTGGCGTATCTTAAAACATGCTAGCTGGAAACGAGTCATACTACGATAGTTACCTGTATTGAACTTTGCTACAGACGTTTCATCAATAAAATGATAGTGTCAACTCGGAAAGCCCCATAGGTACACGCAGTTTTACGAGAACACTGCGCGCCAGTCCAAAGCCCTGCACTTAGGGGCGATGGCGCTCTTTTAACGCGTGCGAGTGTAACCTTTATGGCTCCCAAGCTTTTCGACCAAAAACGGCGGAAAACGATGCAAGAAGGCGGGCCTCTTAAGGCGACGGGAGCAACTGTGGGTTACGATAAAACCACATGCTAACCAGTACGCATTAAGTTTTATGCTACGTATGAGTGTCAGTACTTATTGCAGTGTCTGTCTTAATACTTTTTCCTTTTTACTTCATCGTAAACAGTATATTTTTTCCAGAATAATATTTTATACAGTATAAAATTAAGCTTTAAAGTAGGAGCTTAAGACCTCTCATCCCCCCCATCCCTTTCTCAATCCTGGATCCACAACTGGCTATAATAAGCTTGTCTGTTGACTTTTATTTTTTTTTAAATTGTCTCTTCATGAGAATAAGTTATTGAAGATTCGTAACAATTGCTAAATTTTATGAGCTTTACATTACTGTAACATTATTATATACCCAATGCTTGGGCTAATAAAACTTTAAAATGATTTATGCTTCCATTTCGTATCTTATTTCTTTAACCGCTAATTTTTCTAGCTCACTGAACTTCTACAAACTCTTTGAATTTTTAGTAATTTCTAAATTGGTTCCAGTTTTTTTTTTCTAGTCAAATATTTTTTTCCGGCGAACCCTGAGTAAACCGTGCACATGACAAGTATTTGTAATTAAATATTTTGTAAATAAACATTATAATCAGGTCAGTTGTTTTATTCTAACTACCGTTTTCAAAAATTTATTTCATTTCCTATACTCGTAACATATGTGTGGTAGGGGCATCGGTGGTGTAGTGGTTAGACAACTCACCTCCTACTAAAGTGAAACGGGTTCGATTCCCGGCGGAGTCGCCCCCAGGTGTTTGCATGTGGGAATAGTGCTGGATATTGCCACTGATCGATGGGTTTTCTCAGGGATCTCCCGTTTCCCCCGCCCTTGCATTTCGGCGCCGCTCCGTACTCACTTCGCTTCACCTTCATTGGTTCTCAAGACCTCGAAGGTAAGATCCGCCCAAATCTCTTCACTCACTGAATCCACGGGACCTTTGTAAGGTATGAAAAGTACTGTACCGTCACACATTGCATTGTGTAGTACTGGCCATAAATATCATTCATGCGCAAAGTGTTCCCAATTGCGGACACGGTAACTGAACGCGTTGAAAACATAGAGTGTATGTGGGGTACAGTGATCTCGCTAGTTGTGCAGAATGCGTCTCCGTGTCCAGACATTGAACTGCTGTTTTTCTGCCAATACGACTATCATAAACTACGTACATAAAATTTGAGTGAAGAATACTGTTGAGTAAGCAAGTGCTTCGAGATGTTTGTAAACTTCCTCTAACCAATATGAAACGTAGTTTGACTATATTCAAATTGGCAAAAGTATTTTGTTGATATTAAGGTCTATGTCTTTAGAAAATTATGATATAAACAAACATGCTCGTTACTGCTGACCATGTGACTTTGACAGTTGGATTGGTGTGGGGTAGGTCAGTTTTGGACACATGCGCATAAAACGAAAAATCGGTCTATCTCATATTTAGTCTATGATTGAAAGGCTTATGCAGATTCTTAACTGTTACTCGGTACTAGTGACTGGCGACGAGCACTACTTGTTTGCGTAAACAAAGCTTCTTTGTAGGCAATCTATAAAAAAAATTCCTCTGACCGTAACGCCCTGTGAAGGGTCCGTTAGAACTAGCAACATTGTTCTAAACACCTACGTCTTATTCTTTACTAGCAAACCGGCCTGTCTTCGCCCGGTAACAATTTAGATTTTACGGCGTTACTTTGAAAGACAAAAATGGTTACTGTGGGTCGGCCTTGAAAAATAAACATATGCTATATCAGATTTTTCTGAAGACCTTTTTGAGAGCGAAAATTCTGTGGTGCATTAGTTTGATGCATCTCTTATGGTTTATTCAGTCCAAGCCATATAAGCGACCTAAAAGCGGGTTTTTACGACTTGATTACAATCGATTCGACATTTATCAACTATCCTTACTTTAAATATAAACGTATTATACAACGAAACCTTCCTAAAGAAATTCTCTAAATTATATTGGAAACCGCATCAAAATGCATAAAGTAGTTTAGAAGTACTAAGCGAATACACAGACAGATGCGGATAAGAGACTTTGTTTTACACTTTTTAGAGATTATCTTAACTGAAAAGGCATTTAAGACTGGAGCTTAAATTTCAACATTTTAAGGTTTTCATGTAACAGAACTTGGTTTCCGAAATGGAGGAGATAAGATAGATTTTGTGCCACTTATTTAAGACTCATAATATAACTAAATTTCAATTCAAGATTCACCAGCACACCAAACACAGCAGAAGCAACGTTTCTGCGTTTAATCACATTAAGTACTACACCACTTCTAAAGAGTCAAGTTAATTATAAATTATGTAATTCATATAATTGTCATAAATTATATCTTTATGAACTCATGTTGTAAAATTCTGAATCTTAATCTGGCATCGTGTCAATGCGTTGCGATTCGGTTCTGTAAAGTGGTTAGGTTATAGCTAGCAAGTGGATTTTTGGGTACTTGCAGCACTCCTTTCGTTAATATACAAATCTGTAACACATTCAGTCTCCCAGCTCCATAAGAAAAGAAGTAAATGTGTTTCGGCACAACTGTGCCTTCTTGGAATGTCATAGATACGTGTTATCGAAGGGTATCGGGTTTCTTCGTTTTAATGCCGCGAGAGGCCAGCTAACGGATCCCCAACACTCTTACATGTCCAAACGTCAAATTAGGCCAGTCTAACCAGTGGTGACGCAAGGGAAGAAAATTCCTTCACCTCTACCAGTAGGCGCCGTGTTTTATCAAGTCTGACGTTTATTATAGCGCGGTAGTGTTTTCTTTGCCTTTGTACTACGACGAATAAGATTGAGATGGTTATCAACCAGTTCTCATTTTCTCTTCGACGTGATCTGAAAAATAAAGTCACGAAACACACGCAGCACTTTCGAGATCATAAATAGAGCGAACAGCTCCATGTGGCAGGCAGCATGTTCTCATTTTATACGCACTATAAATTTGCATTTGTTCATACACTGGAGAACCAGAAAAACTCGTATAGGCGTGCGTATGAAAATAACAGAGAAATGGAACCAATCAGATTAACGCGATGCGGTCGGGAGCGCTTATATAAGACAACAAGCGTCTGGCAAAGTTGCTAGATCGGTTACTGCTGCTACAATGGCAAGTTATCAAGATTTAAGTGAGTTTTAACGAGGTGTTAAAGTCTACGAACGAGAGATGGGACATAGCATCTCCGAGGTACTGATACAATTTGGATTTTCGCGTACGACGATTTCACGAGTGTATAGTGAATATCGGGAATCCAGTAAAACATCAAATCTTTCGACATCGCTGCTAGCGGAAACAGATCGTAAACGAACGGGACAAACGACGACAGACGAGAATCCTTAAACGTGACAGACGTGCAACCCTTTCTCAAATTGGCGCAGATTTCAATGCCGGGGCATCAACAAGTGCCTGCGTGCGAACTATTCAACAGACCATCAATGATATGGGCTTTCGGAACCGAAGGCCCACTCGTGTACCGTTGTTGACTGCAAGACACAAAGCTTTGCACCTCGCCTGGGCCCGCCAACACCGCCATTGAACTGTTGATGACTTGAAACACGTTGTCTGGTCTGACGAGTCTCGTTTCCAATTGCATCGGGTGGATGGACGTGTACGGGTATGGAGACATCCTCATGGATCCATGGACCCTACATGTCAACAGGGGACTGTTCAAGCTGGTGAAGGCTCTGTCATGGTATGAAGCGTGTGCAGTTGGTGTGAAATGGGACACCTGATACGTCTAGATACGACTCTGACAGGTGGCAGATACATAAGCATCCTGTCCGATCGCCTGCACCCATTCATGTCCATTGTGGATTCCGACGGACGTGGACAATTCCAGCAGGACAATGCGAAACCCCACACGTCGAGAGTTGCTGCCGAGTGGCTCCAGGAACACTCTTCTGACTTTAGACTTTTCCATTGGCCTCTGAAATCACCAGACATGAACATTGCTAAGCATATCTGGGATGCCTTGCAACATGCTGTTCAGAGGAGATCTCCACCGCCTCGCACTCCTATGGATTTGTCGACTGCCTTGCAGGATTCATGGTGTGAATTGCGTCCTGCACACTTTCAAGCATTAGTCTTGTACATACCACGTCGTTTTGCGGCACTTCTGCGTGCTCGCGGTGCCCCTACACGATATTAGGAAGTTGTCGCAGTGTTTCTGGCTCTTCAGTGTATAATGACAGCAATCTGAATGCAGTCAGCGTTGATTTGACTGTAATCCACACTCGGTGTTTTGCACTTAGGTATAGCGATATATATTATTTACCGACCATTATCTTTTTCCTCCTCTCCACAACTAACACATCATGATATGACGCTAGGTGTTATCTATGAAAGGACTTGCTTAAAATAACTCAGTGATTAGAATTTTCTATATCTCTGCTCAGCAACAGCAAGTTGTGTTTGTAAATTTCCACTTAAAATTTTTTTATAGGATAATCGTAACTAATACTTTAAATGTTAAAGGGTGTTTGTTTGTTTGTTTGTTCGTTCTTCTTTCACGTCGCAACGGAGAAACGGATCGACGTGATTTTTTGCACACAGATAGTTGGAGGGCCGGGAAGTGACATAGGTTACTTTTTATCCCTAGAAAATATCTCATTCCCTCGGGGGAATTCTTACTTGAAAATTAAACAGTAAACAAACGGAATAAACAATGCAACGTCGCAACGGAGCAACAGATCGATGCAATTTCTTGAACAGAAATAGTTGGAGGGCTGAAAGGTTATATTGGCTACTTTTTATCGCGAAAAATAATCTCAAATAATTTATAAACGATAACAGTGAATCTAGTCGAAAAAAAGTTTGCCGCCAGCACGCTCTATTGCAATACTCTGTCTAAACCGTTAAAGATGGAACAATATCATGTAGTAAAGAGTTTTTTGGATAAAAAGACCTATTAAAAACTCCGTGGAAACATATATCTATCTAAAACAAAGAAATACTAAAAAGTGTTTTTACTATATAATTCAACGAGACGTCGGGTTTTATAATATGCATAGAGTATAGAAGATTAACACTAAATAACATTCAACTTTATAAAAAAAAATCTTAATAATAATTAAGTATTTCACGCGAGCGAAGCCGTGGGCGCAGCTAGTTTTGACATAAATTAAAAAAGTACCCCGAGGTGTATTTGTTACAAGCAGAGTCTACTGACGGGGAACACGTCGCATATTCATCGTTAAACATATATTATTACAAAACGTGTGTTGCAAAGCAGCATCGGTTATAATAAAGTAACCTTTCAATAGTATTACATTATGATAAAAATTTATATTTCGTTGGTTGAATAAACCAACACTTAAAAGTTTTCCCTGATATCATTTTGAGAATTTCTCCAAGAAGTACTTGCCACAAATTGTATTACACTGTAAAGTCGCGTAGCTTAATTACGCCCTGTTGTGTTGAGTTGTGCTTGCTGGGATCACAAGCGTTTTAGGCTTCTATTAACATAAAATTATGGTTTTTTTTTGTTAAATTTCATTTTCACTTACGTTTTATGTATAAATTTAAAATATTTAAATTATTATTAATATGAAAAAAAGATAAGCCAAATAGGTGTGTTGGTAATACATATTAAAAACATATTTCTTATGCAAAATATTATTTAACAGAGGGCGCACGAACGTGGTGGACATTTTAATGTAATTTTCAGACTGTTTGCATGAAGCAGAGGAATACACTGAAAGCAGAACGTAACTACTTAACGTGCATATGTGTTGCAAAACAAGAAAATTTTGGTGTGAACTTTACTTACAAGTTTATTATAACAACGGACAATTTGGAACCAAAGGAAAGGGCTTCGGTAGATCAACGCCATAACGAGCAGCCAATTATTAAATAGTTGGTGGGTCAGTAGTAACGAATAGGATTTCCCAGGCAAAGGCGATGTCCGTATTGGTGCTAACGTATGGGCTTGCACAGCAACGGCCATGATTCCACCTATTCTGCGATATGTCAGACGTGAACAAGTACACTCGGGATAATATGTTAAGGTGGCCGCCTGGTTAAAGGAATTTGGCACGTCTGAGGCTTAAAATCGTAGGAGCGCTAGGGGCGACCAAGCAACGCGCATCAACTCTCTCATCGCCTCTACGCGCAAAGCACTGGACTGGCATGCAGTCTAGCCGTCGACAACGCACCTCTGTGAGACTTTCAGCTGAGACCCGACCATTTTACGACGTAATAAAAGTAATAAAGGTTTGAATCTCGCCCCTATTTCCTTTGTTAATGTTTTCTACTGGAATGTTCTTACCTAAAAATTACCGTGAAAACACCCTATTGAGCGATTTTCACTATCACAAAAACATGCTTTGAAGATAAATAGAGAATCTGAAAAACGTATACAGACGCGTACGTTTCTTAAATGCTATTCGTAAGCAGACCTCACTCAGACACGTTGGACGGTTTTTTAATGAAACTTTTTCTGCTGGAGCTTTCTTTGCAAACCTACCCAATCGGTCTTCTTAAGGGGTTAAACAGGGCTTCAGAAAAGTTGGAAGTAACCATGAGTCAAATACGCAGGGAATCTGTAGCATTTAAATAAGCGGACATAAATACCTTTTGTTGTAGAGAAGGGGGGGGGGAGCTAGGTGAATGTAAGACAAGCTCGCCAGCCTTCCACCTTGGCGTCCCGTGCTCGCTCCTCGGCTCGTACGAATCTAGATCCTTGCGTGCGTGGAGGAAATGTGGCGGACGTTGCCTACGGCAGGTGGACTTTCCCACCGCTCTCCCGCNCCCACACCTCGTGCTTGTAGACTGTTCACGGTAAACTGAGCACTTTCGAAACCCCTGCTTAAGATCTACTTGTACTCACGTTGTGTGTTCTTCCGCGTTATGTAAAATTATCACTGCTAAGGGCATCCTCTCTTTAATCATACGGCAGTCAAGTGAAACTGTGAAAATATTATAAAAAGTAAATATGTTATGAATCTACTAACTTAACACTTAGATGCATTAAAAAAACTGAAAATGAAATAAATAATTTAAGTTATCTCTAATTGTAGCCTAACACTTTTAATTCGATCTTTAGACACGGAACTACTTTACCCCTACGTTACTAAATTTACTGGGCGCATTTACCTCAGTGCGCCCGTTAAAATATGCCCAGGTAGGAGCAGAGAGATATTTCTAAGGTTGATTTCAAAAGTGCTTACTTTATCACGAACAGCCTTTACCAGTTGACCTTACCAGGCTGGCCGGGACGGACGGACAGCTCTGTCCGTGGAGTAGATCCGCCGGCTCTACTCGTAGAGTGAGTATGTGGTAGAATGTGCTGCACGCTGCCCGGTAACAACTCTACATGCCTCAACACTGAACCGCTTTTCCGCCAATGGCTCTATCAAAACCAGAGTCGGTAAATTTTAAGTTATAATGCTGTTGATGTAAGTGCTTTCAAATGTTTGTAGACTTCTCCAACTTACTTTTGGTGCAAGTAGAATATTTTCAAATCAGTCAAAATACTTAACTCTTAAAAAAAGTGTAGGTCTGCTGAAAATTTCAATGCAAACAAACATGCTCATCACTGTTGATAACGTGACTTTAAAAGTTGTACTGGTGATGGGTGAAGTCACTGATCTACTTAAAATATCGTGCAAACAAATCCTAACCTAGTCTAGAAAATTACACCAAACGGACAATGCACTGCATTCGTGCGCATTCAGTTTAACAATACAATTATTTTGCATATTTTAACTATTTCTTACGTGGCATTACCAATAAACATTTTTTTCCCTCTTTTTATTCACATTGATTATAAACTAAATATGATAACTTATTGATAACCTATAAGCAAGAGTTCAAATTATCCAGAAATAAGGTTCTTATATGTTAACAGAAGTATTAATCGCTGGTGATACGTGGCATATTTAGGGAACAACCAAGCACGTCATGCATTTGTGAATTTTCAAAGGTTTGGTTCAAAAAGTGTAAAGAAACCGCAAATACACTGTAGGGTATAACTCAACCAGTCGCTGTTCTCCGCTCCTGACATTCATCGCGACTACAACTGTCCGCCGCTGTAATGGACCTACGCTCACGCTATTTCTTGGAAATGCGCTTTGGTCTTACTTACCGAGTGGACACAGCGCATATCCCAGCACGATCCTTAGGTATTTTTTTATTTCTGCTGCAGTTTTTACTTGCGTATCAGTCCCAAAAAAAAAGTTGATCATAAGTTTATTTTCGGCTGTTGCAAATCAAATGTATCCAAAGCGGTGAATGTGTGACACTTCAAGATGTTATTTATGCGTTGATGTATTAATATGTTGGTGGGATTTGTGACACCGAAGTTTCGGTATAAAAAAATACCTAATGCAAAAATATTAGCGATTAGTCCGCTTTAGATACGGTAACTTCAGGCGAATGATACTGCTTTAGTGTACTTGAAACAGGGAGCTCGCGCATTGTCTGGTGCGACACGACACATGCTCATAGTACGAGACCAGGACATTAACCTTTAGCAAGTCTTTTCAATCAGCACTGCGTGGATTAAGAATGGGATTTTTTTTTTAATATGGCACAATTGTAGTTTTTTTTGTTGAAGCATATGTGCCATATTAAGTTATGGATGGTGTGTCCCCCCAATTGGTTAAGTACTTTAAAATAAATAATTCGAATTTTTCTCTTCCAAATGTGGTTTTAGGGGTGCCAAGGTTAGGGCCTACTTATTAAAATTAAAGATATTGGAGTTACAGTCCCCTCCAAATTATTACTGTTTATCAAAGTTCGTAGCGTTTAGTAAAATTTCATTACTGATATTTAGTAATTATGTTAAATCGTTAAATTTTATCGACACTAATTAAGCAGGAAAAGAACTACTCAGTCATTTCACCACTTTAGATCAAAAACCAATGTTCCCAAAAACATTTCTACTTGTCACAATACACAAACAAAAAGTAATCTCTACTTTAAAAAATTAGCACGTTAGACATTTACGCATTTTTTTAAATTTGTTAAAAAGACAAGTTTTTAACAACGGCTAATAATCATTATCAGTCGTTTATCCCATTAAGTTCTGTGAGGTTTATAAGTTACATTAATTTTTACTACTCTAGCGTAAGTACAATCAGCATGTTTTCAGTATCAAGAAATGTATCATTCTACAACAATCCGGACAATGTTTTCACTTTATATTGTTATTTCCATTAATTTACATTTTTATTTTGGTGCCATTTGCAAAACTTGGATATATAAAAAAAATTCTATTTCGTACGCTATAGAATTTTTTTAACTAACTCTAAAAAGTAAGCTTTAATAAACATACATTTTTCAGATAAAACAAGCAAGTATATTTCAAAATATTTTGAGTAAGTCGGTAATTTTTGGAGCTATTGAAAACAAGATAAACATAAAAGTTTAAAATATATACTTAGTCTTACTACACGTGCTTATTCAGCTCAGTTTAGATACTTCTGTGTCGGAGAAATAAACAGTGACGAAATTCAGCTTAGTGTCTGCCGATTGTACAAAATCCCCCTAAATGAAAGCATTTTTGGTGCTTTTCCGGTATTCCACTTAGTGACCACAAATATGTTATTTGCATAGTTTGGTGAGTATTAACATACCTGAAGTATGAATAGTTTTTTAATTGAGCAACAAGTGAACGTTAGTTATATTTTCCTTTCGTGCTTAAAATACATCCGCATTTATTGCTTTATCTTTTTCTCTAAGACATTGCCGATATCTGAAAATATTTTAACGATGTTAAAATCCCAATCTCATCATGTTTTTACACTTATACAGACCATTTTTAATTTTAAATGGTCAATGAAATATTCAATTATTTCTAGAAGTCCCTCGTTGCGTGGAAAGTGATTTTTTTTTACCGCCGGTTAAGTTTTGCGCTTTTTTTTAAGGTTTTTAATTAGGCAACTTAGAATTGTATATGTAAATTCTTCCCTGTCTTACCCGGAACTGGCACCTACGATCACGTGGTCCAAAGGTACCTTCTAGCAACGTTGTATTCGTCGAAAGATCGCTTCAAATAAATTTTCAATCCACAATCTACAAAGCCAGTTATTTTTTCATCAGCATAACAACACCCCTAAATGGCAAAACGATTGCCGAGAGAAATGCACACAAAAAAAAACGTTCCTTTTATTGGGACCGGGAAGGGAAATTTATTTTGAAATTCAGCCAAGGAGATTCCGGCTTTGCTTCACCATTTTCGTTCTTTTGGCAGAAGGGAATTCAAAGGCTCACGGGGGATCGTAATCTTTCCTTTCAGTCGGCGTTAGCCTTGTTGAGCATGCGGTGGCAGACGACGGGTAACACGGCCGCTTCAATACAACCTGGGTTTCATCTTCGGCCGCATTTTCCATAAACTTGCCGATGCCCCCTCCCCAGTCACTCCCTGGCGTGGATCTGCTCGTCAATCCTCCCTCATAATCTCGTGTCGAGACGCCCAGGGGACGAGGCATGGCCTGCCGAAAGATGTCACTCCGGGTTGCGTGCTCGGCCCCTCCAACAACACCCCTGTGTGCCACCGCTCCCTTTTAATTCATCATCTCCACCCCCTGCCACCCTCTTCAAGGCGCGTGTGTGCGCGCATTTCGTCGGCCTATTCATCACGATCGGGGGTGCAATACCTCCCTCCCCCCACCAAGCCCCACGGGGTTGCACAATGCGGCTCGCAAGCCTGCTGGAAGGCGCCTGTCGAAGAATTAAGGGGTGGGTGCCGGGTAGTAGTGTATACTGTGGGGGTAGGAGAGAGGAGGGGTGTATTGTTATTAGAGGGGCGGCTCCAGATGATAAAAAGGGACGAGGAGTAAGGGCAAGTCTCGTGGATTTGATCGATGGTACTGGCGCGATTGTAGGGGAGAAATGAAATATATGAAGGACATGCCAGTGCTTCACACTTGGCACAGTTGTGATTTCACACACTTGAAACTTAACTCTGCTGCCTTTCTTCAATCTGCAATAAAAATTCGCTGTCTCCACTTTGACAAAATGAAGTGAATGAATAACTTCATTTTGCTGTGGGTGACTGGCTACTTTCATCTTAAGAAAATTTCAGTTTTTAAAACTTCACATCGCTTTCTCCAAAACGCACTCAGTTTTTGACAGTAGAGCCACTAGGCCAAATGTCCTTTGAACCAAGCAGTTACATATAATTTTTCTTTATCAGCCTTAGTAACTTGATAAAATTCTTCAATTTAAGAAGTAAGGCGTGCTAGGCGAATTGCAGCTTAAGTAATGTGGCTTAGTTCATAGTCAATTTAATCCAGAAATCTGAAGTACTATTGTTATCCAAAGAAACTTTGTATTGAAGTGAAGTAATGCAGTAAGTTCTGGAAACAGTACGTCATGACGTGTTCAGTTATACCGAAAAATGAGAAACGTCGTTTTCATCAACGAAACAATTTTACCGAAGTTTAAGGTCCGTGTATAAGGTAAAGAGATAATAAATCAAAACTTTGTCATTGTAAAATTTGTACCGCTTCAAAAATATTTACCGCTGTTATGGAATGCGTTTCAGCCAAATGGCTTTAAATGAGAAAATTACAACAGTTTACAAGGAATCTAGATAAACATCACTGATTTACTAAAATACAGATATCTTCTCCAGCGTAGACATGAATAAAAAAGCCCAGTTAAAGTACTGTTTCAGAAGTGTACATACAGAATTACCAGAGGAAATATGCAAATTTGTCTCGACCTAATCATTGCGTGAGATATTTAAATACAACTGATTAATTTGTAAACAAACTAAACGCACGTGTATCCTGTTCAAGTAAATTTTATGTCAATGAAGTGAACACGAGACTATGAAATCATGAAGGTGTATTTTTAATGCTAATTTCGCAAGAGTATTTTTCCAAACTAGATTACATTCTGAGTGTATGTCGTTTACGTATTGTGTATCATCATACGCTGGGATACATATTTTCTTAAAATTATTTAATTTGCGTATAGTTAAAAAAAAATGTGAATAATGTCCTGGTTCTCGCGTAATTAAAAAGAAATTCATCCTAAGCAGAGTGTTATAGATGCGACTTTCAAAAAAGTTACAAACAGTTTTTTTTTAAGTAATGACACTTTACTTACTCTATGCAGTGCAATACAATATAACACGCAAATTCTGCACTGTTTTTACTCGTAGTAATCTAACTGCTGTAAACATTTGTCGAAACGCATGACTCAATCCTCGATTCCTTGCTGATGGAACTATGAGCCTTGGTTGCAAAGCTGTCGTATGACAACTGTGTACACCTCATCATTGTGGAATCGTCGGCACAGGTGTTTTTCCAGCTTGCCGAAAAGATGGAAATTACAAGGCACACGATATAGACTGTTTCGAGGAAGATGTCGTCCATTCCATCCAAAACTCTACACACTAAACTTGAATCTGTGAGAATTGAGCCAAATCAGCGAAAAAAGTGAAAATTGAGCAGCAGATAATCAGTGCCATCTAACTAATTAAAATATTGGTTGAATTTCACTGATTTATTTGTGATTTCCCACTGAATGTCAAGAACTTCACTGCTATAAATCACTTGTTCCCAGTTAATTTGCTTGATTTGCCGGTCAGGAGTAGTTTTTCAACTGACTTTCAGAGAACGTTTTTTTACTTATTTATTCCACTGATTCAGATTAAGAGTGTAGGGCAACTAATGTTAACTGCTTTGTTCATGCGGAGTGCCATTGTGGCGAATGTGAAAATTGCCTCGCTTTAGTACTGCACGACTCTTGGGGTTTGCAGCTCTGTGCAAAGATAGTAAGGTTTGGCTGTAGGAAGAAGCGTTCGTCGTTCTCCCTCGATCTCTAAATTCCGTGTCCCCGGCATCATGTTGGCCAGGACCTTTCCTACTGAAGGCACAGCACGAGTTTCCTTCAGACTTGGGCACGTGTTCATGCTTTCCAAACATTCTCTGTTTTAGAACGCGACGAAATGCAAAGCACGTGTTGTGTCTCCTGCCATTATCCCGCCTAAGAAGACATTGCCTTCCACACGGTACCGGTGAAGAAAAAGAAAACTTACAGAAGACAATAAATTCGAATATTTTGTGTTGGGGCGTAAGGGTCGGTCGTGGATAGTGGAATGTGTGCTCTCAACCAACGCACCCAACTTCTGAGTAATTTACGTGACAGTCACTCTGGGGTTATTGTGAATCACTCCCTCCACCCGCTCTACTGTTTTCTTCTGTGATAGACATTGATGATCTTCCTTGCCGTCCAGAATGAGTCAATTTTTTATGAATGCTGGAACTACTTCATAATGGCTGGAAGCGACCTCGTCATTTCGCAATTAATCTAAAAATAGTGAAGTTTCACCTCCATATAGTTTCTTAAGCTTCGAGATGGGAACCACTTCTAGCAAACAGTTGAGCCGTCGTTAAGAGTCCCTGCAATCAAATGTATTAGACAATGACTAACGAGAATGGATGTGACCTCCATTTTAGGCAGGTATCACGATATATTACGCAAATCTGCCACGTTGCAGCACTAGGTGTATTTTATTTTAACACCGGGCTTATTTTGTTATGCGGTAGAGTGTCGGACTCGCATTCGGGAGGTCGCGGGTTCTCTCTCGGCCGGCTGCACTGGAAGTTGGTGTTTTTCCAAAGTGGTTTTCCAACCCTCACTCCAGGCGAATGCTGGTGCAGTTCCTGCCTATACATCCTTCCTCTTCTCTAACCTGTGCTGTCCTGTAAAAACGCCTACACTTGCTGGCATGCAGGTAAAATAATACATAAATAATAATTTTATATGATTATTTTTTTACATACCTCGTATTAAACAATAACTTTTTCCTTAAAACACCTGTAATTTAATCGTTATGATAAACCGTCAATTTAATATTACTGTAAAGTTTCTCCTAATAAAGTAGCCTATACACTGACATGCCAAAAATAGTGGGGTACGAGTCTAGTATCTTCTAGACCATCTTCTAATCCGGTGAAGTTCAGCAACTCGTCGTGGCATCGATTTCACAAGTGGGTGAAACACCCATGCCGCCTGGAAAGCTGCCCACCGCGCCCTACTATTTGTAGGTGCAGGATCTTGGGTGCGAATGGACCTCTCCACCACGTCCCATAAATGATCGGTGTCAATCATATCGGATGAACGAGGTGGCCACAGTAGCCGTTGCAATCCTTCTGAACGCTCCTCGATACACTTCTGAACAAGGCCGAGGACACGGTGCATCATCCTACTGGAATATGCCATCGTTGTGGTAGTACTTGAAGCCCATAGTGAACTGTATAATCGCGTGTAATATAATGAAAACATAAAATACAGTTTTGGCAAGTTTAGATTGTTTACTTGAGTTTTGAAAAATTTGTTTGACAAGTTCTTAAGTTAGGAGTTCAGTTCATTAGTTTATAAATTTCGGCTCGTTAACAATTATTATGCATTATTGAAAACTAAAGTTAATAATATTAAATGAAGGTACACTGTTACTAGGTCTTAAAACTAACTTAGAGTATTTCGGCCCTGAAGAATAAATTACTTAGTGGTCAGGAATATTGGTTGTTTTTAAAGTGAATATAAATAAGAAAATTAAAGAAAAGTATATTTTATTCACGTTGACTAGATTCGTGAGGATACGAGAGGATCAACAAAATAAGAATATTACTGCCACAAAGTTCTGTCCCGGAAATGTAGGCATTGAACGTCAAAAATGCGTATCGCGTCAGTATCCAGCAAGTAGCTGCTGCTCTGCGGGAGTGCTGTGGGCTAAGATATTGCAGGCGCTGCAGCGGCAAAGGCGTGCACGCCAAAGTCCGTTGCTTTGCCACGAGAGAGCAGCACTGGCGACCGAGCAGAGTGATCACAGTTTCACACTGCAGACATTCGAGCTACTTGTTGCCGTGCACTGCGTGGTGCAATTGTGCAGTGGAGCTCCGAACGCCAGCGGAACAGTCACGCGTGCGTTCAGCACGCGCTGTGCGAGTAATGGAAATTACGAAGCTGGGTGGAATCTGTAGGAAGGGCGTTTACATCGGCCAGCAGGTACCCGGAACTTCGTGCCGTCGTCAGATGCCTGAGCGAAAAAGGCCAATTCCAGGTAAGCGTCCATTTGGAAGCACGCTGCTGGCAGTTATGTTATGTCCGGCATTTAACTTTAGAAATTCCGTATTAGAAACTGGCCACCTGATGCATGTTATTCGCTCATTGGTTTTGCACCCACTTTCGAGGAAGACCTCTTGAAAAAGGATTGATAGCGACTAAGCTTCCAGTGTGAATGCACTTGGTCTTGGCGTGGACCGTACTGCCATAGAACAGAAGATAATGCAGAAACGAAACTACTTTCCGTATCCTGAACTTCACCAGAATGACCAGAATGAGAAATAAACATTGCCTCCATTGCCAGCAGTATTGCATTGTGTAATTTACCAATCACTGTCTACCAATAGAAAACATTTTACACATGCGATTTTTATGATCAGACGTTTTAAGATTCTCTTCTACATCATCACGCTGCCAATAAACTGTATCGTCTGTCTACATTTGAGGTTTACATTTAATTCTCACACAAGTTTATCATTTATCACAATCCAGGATGTTATATAAAGTAAAAGAGGTTTATATTTCAGGCTAGACTCTTAATAGCGAATAAAGCGGACAAAAACACAATACGCGTTGACATCATCCCAGTACGAAAAAATCGACAAAAAAAACCACAAACAAAGAAATCTCATAAGTTTCAGTTTCAAACAAAAGGTCTTCTCAGATGCATTGACAAACGTCCAAAATGCGTAGGACTTCGACGATTTTTGAGGCACGCTTCTTTACAACGAGGCATTGGAGGTTGTGCGCGATTTGGAATTGATCGTTTGAGGAAGGACTAAACACTCTCTATGCAGTTCATGTCAGCTGAATAAGCTGGCCAGTTCATTCTTCGGATCTTAGTAGGATGTATGCTAAACTTTTTGTGGGCAGTATATTTAGATCGTCAGACTATTGTCAGGAGCGGGTGGCATCGTACACATAAAACGTACGCATATAATTTATTTACAAGTGGCAAAGCTAGAAATTTGCTTGGATTTTTTTTTTTGTAATATCTGTATTGTTCAGCATTCTCTACACGAAATGGGAAACAGTAACCAACTGTCGCAAGAAACCCTAAGAAGCTCTCTTTTCATACTTCGCAACAAAAATTTGTTATTGGAATTTAGTAAAGTTTGGTTGGATGTTAGAACTGTGTACTCACAGAACGTGCAGATTCGTGTTCTGAGTTACGAAAGCCATTGAACGTTGTAACAAAAAAAATTTATTACTCTTCATATGTAATGCGCTCTCTACCCCGCATTCTCTATACTCATAGCACCGTATCGGTGTGTATGTATTGCAGATGACACAGTTCTTTCACCAGTAATTTTCAGTCCATATACACGAGTGTGTATTTAGGAAAAACATATTATCTTCAACATTTGTAAATTAAAGACGATTTTTTTAATTTGAAAAGTTTGACATTATTGTAAAATAAATAAGAATGATTTCATTGTACATTTCTGAAAACAGAAATAATCGTTGAAGTACCATAATTCTCGACTCTTATCAATACGCTGATAAACGCTGTTTACGATACAGTGAGCACTTTTGAGTTCAACTTTTCAAAAATATCACTGCTCCTACCTATATGTATATTAGCGGACGCACTGAAATACATGCGCCTAGTAAAGTTGGTAACGACGAAGAAAAGGTAGTTCCATGTCTCATCGTTGAATTAAAATTGGCAGGTAAGAATTTGTAAATACTAAAATTATATATTTTGCTTTATGTGTTTTTTAATTCATTTTAGTGTATGAATTAGCAGACTTGTAAATTATCTACTTCCACAATAATTTCAGAGTTTCACATGGCCGACGCATAAATAAAGTGATCAGGCCCATGACAATGATACATTTTTGGCAGGAGAAACAGGAGGCACTTCACACCATGAATCCTGCAGGGCAGACCACAAATCCATAGCAATGCGAGGCGGTGGAGATCTCTTCTGAACAGCACGCTGCAAGGCATCCCAGACGTGCTCAATAATGTTCATGTCTGGTGATTTAGGTGGCCAATGGAAGTGTATAAAGTCAGAAGAATGTTCCTGGAGCCACTCGGTAGCAACTCTCGTAGTTTGGGGCGTCGCATTTTTCAGCTGCAATTTTCCACGACCATCGGAATGCACAATGCGCATGAATGGGTGCAGGTGATCGGACCGGATTCTTGCGTATCTGTCACATGTCAGAGTCATATCTAGTCGTATCAGGTGTCCTATTTTACGCCAATTGCACACGCCCCATACCATGACAGAGCCTCCACCAGCTTGAACAGTCCCTTGTTGACATGTAGGGTCCATGGATTCATGAGGATGTCACCATACTCGTACACGTCCACCCGCCCGTTACAATTGGAAACGAGACTCGACAGACCAGGCAACGTGTTTCCAGTCATCAACAGTGCAATGTCGGTGTTGGCGGGCCCAGGCGAGGCGTAAAGCTTTGTCATGCAGCCAACAACGGTACACAAATGGGCCTTCGGCTCCGAAAGGCCATATCAATGATGGTCCGTTGAATAGTTCGCACGCTGGCACTTGTTGCTGCCCAAGCATTGAAATCTTCGCCAGTATGAGAAAGGGTTCCACATCTGTCACGTTTAATGATTCTCGTCAGTCGTCGGTTGTCCCGTTCGTTCACGATCTTTTTCCGGCGGCAGCGATGACGAAGATTTGATGTTTTACCGGATTCCCGATATTCACGGTACACTCGTGAAATGGTCGTACGCGAAAATCCAAATTTTATCACTACCTTGGAGATGCTATGTCCCATCTCTCGTGCGCCGACTATAACACCACGTTCAAACTCACTTAAATATTGATAACCTGCCAGACGCTTGTTGTTTTATATAGGCGCTGTGGACCGTATCGCGTTACTCTGATTTGTTCCATACCTCTGTTATGTGAATACTCACGCCTATGCTCCTTTTTTTGGATCTCCAGTGTAGATATTATATGTGATAATAAATACCACCACTACAGTAGTAACACAGATCTCAGGTTACTATGACTGTTGCCTAGACATTTATCTTGGTTTGTGAGAGTAAGCTTCGTAGAAGTGGTCGCTACATACACCTGTTACAAGTGCTCCGTCATCTGTGCGCCTTTCAACAAAAGAAGAGGTGCAGTAACGGCGCGTTTTGTTCCGTCACTACTTTATTTAATGTAACGACTGTATTCTTGTTCTCTTTCAGACGTCATAGCTCTCAACGTTACAGCATCTGAGGGGAAAAATTATTTATTGCCGGAATATTAACCGACGGGAGTATAGCTTACAAGAAAAGTTTTTTAAGGATAAAATATAATTTTTTTCTGAAATAATTGTGTTTCGAAAACGTTATTACTACTGTACCGTTTCTGCGCTGTTTCTGTGCAGACATCTTCAGGTAAGTTTTATAGATACATTATTTCCTTTGGGTATAGCAAATACTTTCAGAATAATGTTTGCAATGACAATAAAAAAAAATTCAGAATGCATTTATATTTAACGCTCCAACTTTATACCAGAACGTTAATTTGGAACGGCTTGTTCGTTTAGACATTAAAAAAAACATTAATTCAAATAAAATATGATATAAAAATGTATTACCCCGGCTTCCATCCGAAAACTTCTCGTTCCGTAGTCCGAAATTTAAGACAGCTCTACCACAAATGGATCCAATGCATAAAAACAATTTCATGAAAATCTGTTTGTTGTATCTTATGATCCGCAGTCCTTTTGGTATAACATAGGCGGTAACCTAGAACAGTTTAATAAGAGTGTAAATAACAAACGACAAATAAAATACACGTACTATTTTCGGACGCGTAGGCGTTAAAGAATTAAATGGCGTGTACGATAGTCACTCGCCACAATAAAACACGTTTTTTTCTTGAATAAATAAGTAAGCGACTCTTATTAAATTATAAAGATGTACTTTCTCTTCATGACTTTCATATCTTGTGTAGGCTACGATAATATCCTAAGTTATTGTTGACCCCAAAATATAGGAGAAATATAAAAGAAATAGCTACATCTAATTAAACACTATAAACATCTTATTGACTGCAACATTTCATCACTAAAAGGAGGAAACGGAATTCCAGTAACAAAATGATAGATCATTGACTCTTCAAACGATGTGATTGTTCATGAAAGAATGATGGGAGTTAACGAAGATTCTAAGTTTTCTAACGAGTTTCACAGCTTCAGCTTTCGTCAAACACTTCCCGTCTGTAGTGCTTGCAATGTACGTAGTGTCTTGAATGTATTCTTTGTACCTCATCTCAACTGTGTTTTCCTTTCGTAGGTTATTTATTAACCGCGGTGCGCGTGAAGTAGTATCGTTAAGAAAAACTGTATTTCAAGCACGCAACGCAATTCAAGCTCCTGGAACATAGTCCTCTTGAGCGAAACTGAATCAACAAAATATTGCTTCTGTGCGATAACAATAATAACACCCGTAGCTTAAAAGCTACCCTGAAACTCTAACTTACATAAAACAATTAAACAGCTTACTTTTAAGCACTTGATGTAACCGAACGAAAGCAAGAGTAAACATCGAGAAAACAAACACGTTTGTAAAATCTTCGGTTAGAAGACAGAGTTATCAAATTCAGCTATCCTACTTACTTACAGAGCGTCAAATAAAACTTAATTCAATATGAAGTTGTACATTTATTACGTATATATTTTTTTATATTCAAGAAAAGTTTGAGTTTGTCGTTATTATAGGATTTAGGATACTGCCTTTTAAAAATCTTTCACGTAGCGGTCATTTTGTATGAATCATTAAGTTATTTACTAAGTGTACTAGGAAGTAATACATTTCAATTTGGCAGCCCGTTGACGCTATTACTGAGTAAATGTAGTGTGTACAGCACTTACTGTATCACGCAAATATGCTATTACTGAGTAATGGTATCACTCAGTGAATAAAAACAACACACCACATACTGTATCACAATATAAAAATTGCTATAAACATGTTAAATGGCTCCTGAAAATGACACTACATTCCACTACCATAATTAAATCGCCATTATTTTTAATATGTGACTGCTCTATGAAAATTATTCTTCGGGTAACTAAAATTTTTAGGAAAATTATTAAGATAATGTTATAAAAATGGTGGATAAGAAAAGTTATCAAATAGTGTATTAAAGGAAGGAAAATGAACTACATCCATACCACGTTGAGATAAAATTACTTTCAATAGTTTCATGTCAATAACATAAACGAATATTAACACGTAGCCTCCTTTTTAATAAACGTGTGCCCATTTCTTAAATTTCCTTTGATCAGGCGGACTTGCTTACACAAGGTTTGTTAGGATTCATTTTGGTAGTTCGATAGATATGATAATTTTTCTCAGGTAGTGCCATTTTACAAATGATCAGCATAACTAAATTAGGACTAATGAATTTAATTTACACAGCAAGTACTGTCAGAATACCACATCTGCTTTAAACAGCTCTAATGCATTGGTGAATATTGCATTCCGGCCCAAAATATTTTTTAACAGCTATTTAAAAAAAGTTTGTTTTACTTTATTATTAAACCATACACATTGTGTCATTAGCAGCCTGCTCAGTTTTCCTGAGAGTTAATAATTAAGTTCCACAGATATTATATGATAATAGGGCACTTACCCTACAAAATTGTATTCAAAAGGTGGCTATGAATTAACGTATAAATTATTGGCAAAAGGAACTTTTAGCTTACTAGGTTTGGTAAAAATGTGTCTAATGGATCGGCAGAGAAGGCATACCAACAAAAATCTATATTTAACATGCTGCCATTTCTAACATGATTTTGTTTGATTAAAATTATATATATTCGGGTAGCTGGCCCACCGATGCACTATTAGCGTGCTGAATCATAGTAAAACCGCTCTGAATAGTCTCTCAGGTATTTTGTAAAACTTTATATTTTTCAGGTGGGCTATCTAACAAAATATTGAACTAATGTGAATGTAAATATCTGAATATAGTTTTGATATTTTGTACTGCCAGTGTCAGTTCAGATTGTGTGTATGGCGTCTGAGACAAGGCATAGTGAGCAAGGATACTAAGAGTTTGTTGGAGTGATATTATTTTTGAATATGAAACTTACAAATTACACCCGCGTTTGTACTACATAAAAATTAGCTATATTTCCTAAAGAATCACTTGTAAAAATGCTAAGACTATAGTGAAAAAATGTTACAGTTTACATAAACTTCCTTTAATATGTTCACAGTTCATAATGGTAAGTTTTTGTAAGACCATTATAAGACCGTGTTTCAAGAATTTTTGAAATGAACTGACAAATACTTTCACGCTGCACGTTTCAATGTATCAGAACAGTGTGTGATTATAATGAATACACTTGACTACCCAACTAGGAAAAATATTGAAACTGGTGAAAAAAAAAGGTCTTCTTGCGAACTCCTATGTATTGTTAAAACAACTGCTTAATTTTTTACTACTTCATAATTATTATTATCCTTTAAAGGTGACAACTCTTATTAACAATTGTTGAGACCACTAGTAGTTACTGAGTCACTAGTATTCAGAATTAAATTGCAAATAATTATTTTATTTTGTTATTTACCCCAGTTAAATTGTGGGATATTAATGTGGAGATGCCATGAAACCTGAACTAACTAAAACCTTCTTCTAAAAAATACACGTATTCGTGACTTAACGAGAAATTCGAATTCGGATACTCGTTTGAATTAAATGAAAGGTACTTTAAAATATAAAAAGAGACCAGCATATAAATTTTAACGAAAAAAATGCGTGAGTTTAAATTAATAAATTAACGAGAGCATTGTTAAAATAAAAAAAAAGAATCTTCGTCCCACTTCAGTAAAGCGTAATTTGAGATTCATGCACGTTATTTTTATTGTCAAGGCGGTGTTTTCGTGTGACTCATCACCGAGACTGGACAGAGACAAAAGAGGAACACACACATAGGACACTAGGGGCTTCTCGTAACGAAACTGGGAAGCGCCGTGACCATTGTCCGTAATCGCCGGGGAAAAGGGTCCTAATGCGTCCACTCCATTTCGGCCGCCTTGAGGGATGAGGTGTCGGAAGCCGGAGAGACAGCGGAGCCGCGCTGGCTGCCTACCGTTCCAGGCCAGAAGGGACGAACTGTGATCGCTGGTACGTGACGACTCCCCATTTTTCTGGAGAACTGCCCGGCTTTCCTGCATTTCCGTCGTGTCTCCGCGAGGTCATATATACGTTCGAGCCAAAGTCTTTTGTTTCCGCCTCCACGGACGTCTGTGGCTTGCCGTTTCCCCGCCTTTATTTTGCGAATAATGTTGTGTTGATACCTTATACTCGAGGAGCAATCCACGTTTGCCCAACAAGACTGGACTCACAATAGTCCATCGCATCCATTTGTTGGCTGTCCGTCCAGCGGTCACGTGATCTTTGACCAATCCTAGGGAAACTCTTTGTTGTATCCGTCCAATCGTCAAATATTTACCAAACTCTAACTTTCAGCGGACGGACAGATGAACCACTGCCTTCTGACGGGAACACGCAATTTCAAATAAGATGCTTGGCGGTCGATCTGTTTTTATTTAACTTTGGTGATATATTCAGTAATATAAAATTGAAAAGAAATTCAGTGTATTTTTCTGTCACACAAGAAATTTATTTCCCCAAAATGTTTTCCTTGAAAATGTTTTTCCAACCAAAATATACCTCCAACTAAATAATGATCAAGATGTTAAGTTGTGACACTGAAATTTGGACGTACAGAGGAATTGACCGACGACGGATTGTTGTGAATCGCTCTTAACTGACTGACGAAAACGATAGACGGATGACTGACGGATGCAACGGAGTATTTTGAGTCCAGCTTAAAAAAGCGTTTTGTCGGAAAGGTTGGGCCTTCAGACAATAACGCCAGTAAATGCAAAAATGCCAGAACATTTCATAAGGGTAAATATTTTTAAACATTAAAATGGTTGTTAGATAATTCAAACAAGTTTGCAAACATACTGTTTATAATGTGAATGTATTTTTCTTCTGCAACAACATTGTGCAACCAACATTTTACATCAAACTATGAATCAAATAATCTCATTGACAACAATGCAATTTTCTTGAATTTTGTACACTAAGAAGATTTTTCAAGACCTGACATCCTTTCTCTTTGAAATAGGTTTAGTTGGTTATACACTGAAGAGCCAAAACTAAATCATTCACCTGCCTAATATCGTGTAGGGCCACGCGAGTACGCAGAAGTGCTGCAAGACGACGAAGCATGGATTCGACTAATATCTGAAGGTAAGCAGGAAGCATTTCTCACCATAAATCCTGCAAAGCAGTCCAGAAATCAATAGGAGTGCAAGGCGATGGAGATCTTTTCTGAACAGCACGTTACAAGGCATCCCAGATATGCTCAATAATGTTCATGTCTTGTGATTTAGGTGGCCAATTAAAAAGTCTAAAGTCAGAAAAGTGTTCCTGGAGCCACTCGGTAGCAACTCTTGACGTGCNCTTTCTCTTTGAAATAGGTTTAGTTGGTTATACACTGAAGAGCCAAAACTAAATCATTCACCTGCCTAATATCGTGTGGGGCCACGCGAGTACGCAGAAGTGCTGCAAGACGACGAAGCATGGATTCGACTAATATCTGAAGGTAAGCAGGAAGCATTTCTCACCATAAATCCTGCAAAGCAGTCCACAAATCAATAGGAGTGCAAGGCGATGGAGATCTCTTCTGAACAGCACGTTACAAGGCATCCCAGATATGCTCAATAATGTTCATGTCTTGTGATTTAGGTGGCCAATTAAAAAGTCTAAAGTCAGAAANATTTAGGTGGCCAATTGAAGTGTATAAAGTCAGAAGAGTGTTTCTGGAGCCACTCGGTAGCAACTCTCGACGTGTAAGGTGTCGCATTGTCCTGCTGGAAGTGTCCACGTCCGTCAGAATGCACAATGGACATGAATGGGTGCAGGTGATCGGACAGGATGCTTACGTATCTAGACGTATCAGGGGTCCCATTTCACGCCAACTGCACACGTTCCATACCATGACAGAGCCTCCACCAGCTTGAACAGTCCCCTGTTGACATGTAGGGTCCATGGATTCATGAGGATGTCTTCATACCCGTACATTTTTATCCACCCGATACAATTATTGGAAACAAGACTCGTCAGACCTGGCAACGCGTTTCCAGTCATCAACAGTCCAATCGCGGTGTTGGCGGGCCCAGGCGAGGCGTAAAGCTTTGTGTCGTGCAGTCAACAACGGTATACGAGTGGGCCTTCGGCTCCGAAAGCCCATATCAATGATGGTCCGTTTAATAGTTCGCACGCTGGCACTTGTTGATGCCTCAGAATTGAAATCTGCGCCAATTTGAGAAAGGGTTGCACGTCTGTCACATTTAATGATTCTCGTCAGTCGTCGTTTTTCCCGTTCGTTCACGATCTTTTTCCGGCCGCAGCGATGTCGAAGATGTGATGTTTTACCGGATTCCTGATTTTCACGGTATACTCGTAAAATGGTCATACGCGAACATCCACATGTTATCGCTACCTCGGAGATGCTATGCCCCATCTCTCGTGCGCCGACTATAACACCACGTTCAAACTCACTTACATCTTGATAACCTGCCATTGTAGCAGCAGTAACCGATCCGGCTACCGACCGCATCGCGTTACTCAGATTGGTTTTATACCTCTGCTATTGGCATACACATGCCTGTACCAGTTTTTTTGGTTCTTTAGTGTATATATCAGGTGTTCGTTAAAAATTTACGCCAACTAATTTTTCCTGTGTGAAATATGTTTTATTAACTCTCAAAATTTCAAGTGCGTTCAACAAATAAAATTAATGCAAATAAAGTGATTTCTGAAGCAAATCATATAGCCAGATGAAAGATATATGTATGGATGTCATTTAATGAGTAAATGTTTTATTAACTTGGAAATTTTATCTGTCCTTAAATAGATTTTAATATTTGGCCATACACTCAGAATTATTTGTTTTATCAGTTATAGGCGGTACACTATTATTGATTTATTTTGATGGCCTTGTTTAGGATCTACTTTCACGTCTCGTCATCATTTCCAAGGAAAATTCAAGTTCGTTTAAATTAAGATTAAATCATGTATGTAAACTTCGTTCTTAAAGTTAAAATTTTAATATATAAATAGAAGTATAAACTACTTCTTATTTAATACAATGATTACTTTTTGTTAACAAATGAAAGGAACTCGAGGAATTTTTATTTTTTTAATCGAAATCTCGAAATGGAATTATGTTAATACGTTAGGCTACAGCGCAAAATTATTATACGTGGCAACAGCTCATGAAAAATAATTTCTCTAAAACTTGTTTTTTGTTTCACCCGAACTTCAATTTTAAACATTAAGATAAAATTTAGAGCCAAAATAGTTAGATTTTAAAGACATAACTCAGGTAGACGAAGTGTATGATTTCAAATAAATTGCAATATGCCAACCTTACTTGGGGTTAAAATAACGCCTTGAAATTTCTACGAATCAAGATTGTATGCTAACAATTTCANGGGTTAAAATAACGCCTTGAAATTTCTACGAATCAAGATTGTATGCTAACAATTTCACATTTATGCCAAAAAAATGTATTAATATTTTCCAAGGGATTTTGTGTTATTATTATTCTATCATTGCCACGACACTATTAAGTAGGCTCAAAATATAGAAACAACGTTTTGGCTTTTAAACAGCCTTAAATAATCCAGCAGCTACAAAGTTGCTGTTCTGCAATCGCACAATAACTTCAATTATATTCGCCTNTAAACAGCCTTAAATAATCCAGCAGCTACAAAGTTGCTGTTCTGCAATCGCACAATAACTTCAATTATATTCGCCTGCAGGCTATTCGGGTGGTGTTGTATAGAGGAAATTACATAGTAGGTGCAATAAATACGAAGCACGAATTAATGTGATGTCCCAGAATACCTTCAATAAGCGTTCATTAATAATAGTCGTCTACTAGCTCTCCACGTCGTGTAACACTGAAGGAGATTGAATAATTAAAACGTAATTACTCAAAACGATATATATGTAAATCACGTTCAGGTTAACGCCATGTAAAAGTGATTACGGTAAGTTTAGCCTACAGTGAATCTCGAAAATACAAGTGACTTCCTTAGTCATTTATAACACGCATCATGTTAAATAACTGCCCTGTTATAAGCTCCCCGAGAGATCAAAGCTGCTGTTGCAATATTAATAGAATTGCGATTGTAATTCAAAGCAACCATTGTGAATACATTGGATACGAAATTATTTTTAATAGAACATGTAAAGAACGAAATTAAAAGCATCAAAACACCAACAAAAATTTAATTTAAAATGACCCTCTCTAAAAGAAGATAAATGTTGAAAGAATTATGTACATTTTGACTATCATACACAAAACATTATAAAGTGGAAAAAAAGTCAGCAAAATACAATGCGATGGTTTAAACCACAAATTATTAATGTAAACATTAACTATTGAGATTACAAAAGTATTTTTAATGTGATGCGGAATATATTTCACATATTGCAACAGTCGATATGTTCATGGACTGAGTTATTACCCCGAGGGTGTGCAAATACGCATCACAGCCTCCACTTATTAACATAATCTATTCGCGGTTTCTTTACACTTTTTGAATCAAACCTTTGAAAAACCACCCGTTGATTGGCGTGTTTGATTGCTTCCTTANATGGTCTATTCGCGGTTTCTTTACACTTTTTGAATCAAACCTTTGAAAAACCACCCGTTGATTGGCGTGTTTGATTGTTTCCTTGTTTTGTTTTGTATCACAAGAGTTTTATACTTGTGTTAACATAAAATAACATAAAGGCATCTTACTTTCGGTTAAATTGAAAGTTTATTTATCTTATATATAAGTGATAGGATTTAATTTATAGTAAATATCAATAAAAACAGTGAGAAAATAGATGTGTTGGTAATGCCTAGTAAGAAAAAGTTATTATAAAAATATTATTACACTGAGTGCGTACGAACGCGGTGCAATGTACCTTTCGTGTAGTTTTCTAGACTCAGTAGAGTTTTTATTGCATTCTGGGGAAGAATATCCTGGAAAGAGAACTTGAGCAAGGCTTCAGTTTGGATGTAACCGTGGATTCAGTAAGATTCCTATGCGTACCCAAACATAAATTATTTGTTGACTGACTGCTATCATATCGAGTGGACAATTCTACTCCAGCATGGTATTTGGTGCTTATATTTCTTGAGTGATCAGAGAGGATGTGTCTCATAAAGTGTAATTTAATAGCTAACTCAGAATAAGTGTATAAACATTTAGAGTTTAACTTGTCAAAAATTAATTAGAAAATTTTTTGGATACCTGCAGTGTCAGTTAGTGAAAGGCATCCTCCAGTACCAACGATGTACCATTAAAAAGGAGGAAGAGAAAATATCGANCTGCAGTGTCAGTTAGTGAAAGGCATCCTCCAGTACCAACGATGTACCATTAAAAAGGAGGAAGAGAAAATATCGAAACTTGGCGATAACATAAATTTGAATGGCCATAAAAAGATCAACTTTCTTTATATCATCATATACGTTGGATCCCTCCTATCTGAGAGGAAGACGACCATTTTGGCTGAGTTGGTTATACCACAGCTTTCGGTTAGAGGAGTGCTGGGTTAACATCTGGAGCAAAGCACTAATTCGTGTGCTGTTTAACTAATAACATTCCATTTTATGACTATCACTTTTGATTTTAATGAAACTCTGACTAAACGTCGAGTCGGAATGGAAAGAAAAGTCTCACAGAAACGGGCTGCCCTCCTTCGGCCGCAGAGCGAAGTGGAAATAATTAAGGTTTACCGTAGATAGAATATGCACCTTTAAAAGTTTCCGTATATTCACGGAAATTTCAACGGAAACGTTTAGTTGATATACGGAAACGCGACCGGAGCTGAGCGCCGTAAATATGAAACATCTCCGTATTTCCTACAGCTTCGGGTTTCGGAAACGAAGGATGCCTAGTCTTCACGAAGCTTTCTTCGCCATTGCAACCAGAGAATTACAGTTCCGGCGGCAGGTAGGGTATTAATGAATGCCACTTACGCCTATACTTTCAAACATCAGAAAGTGACATCGGGTACCGGCAACGGCGTAACGGTTAGCAACAGTTAAAAACATTTTAACATTAGGCCGTACCAGAAGCTGAAAATTTACATCTGTCACGTTTCAATAAATAACACATTTATGCCTCACGATGGCACAAGAACGTCGTAGGTAGGTATGACGAACCCGGAAGTTTTTTATTCGTGTTCGATTCTCTCTCGAGAAAATATAGATATTTATTAATTTATTTTAATTGGTTGTTTATACATAGTAAAACTCTAACGTGACTGAAATATTTTTTTCGTTTCCTTCGTAACGACTACTGTTTTTTTTTCTGGAAGTAAAGAAAATTTAACTAGCAAACTAACAAAGAGGTTCTGTGAATCCATGGAAACTTCCGCGAAATAAACGTAAAGTCAGATATTCAAAAGCAACATGTCCCTAATCAAAAGTTCTAATCAAATTCAGTAACTTTTAAATTGACGTGATACTATATTTTCAACGATAGCTTCAACAACATTTTTTAAACTACAAAATACTTTTGTTACACAAGTAATCTGAATTTTAACCTAAGTATTTATAACGCATGTTGTACCAAACGAAATAAATTTTCACGCAATAGCTGACCTACTTATTTCCTGTTTTCCTACACTATATAATTNAAGTATTTATAACGCATGTTGTACCAAACGAAATAAATTTTCACGCAATAGCTGACCTACTTATTTCCTGTTTTCCTACACTATATAATTATATGCAATATTTTTTTTTCTTTAAATAAGCTTTTTTATTAATATATTTCACAGTTTTTCATTGAAAAACATAAAATTTTTTTGGAAATATCATATGAGCTTGCTAACATAGTGCATCGTCGCTATGAATATTTTATATTTACACGTAGTATTTAAACATTAACTTTATGGGGGAAAAGAACCAAAGCTCATCCCTGGAAAACAAACTGTCAACATGTCGAGGAAAATAAGTATAAGAGCTTATGGTCATGCTTGAGAAGGCAAACGGCGACGGTACATCCCAATTAAAGTAGGCTGTGAATTTCCTGGTAAGTGAATAGTTTATTAAAATCTAATTTACGCCCCATTGCACACACAAACGTGTCATTGCTCTGACTTCCTTACATTATCAACCTTATCCAGTCACCTGAGTTAGAAACGTAATATTTGAGATTAAATCTGCAGATAACAAGAGAACGTATTCTTAAAAAGTAGAGAGACATAGTTTGCTAGTGCCAAAATTAGAACAAGGAAATATATGGCTTATCATAAAAAACATGTTTCTATCGAAAATGACCTGAGAAGGAAACATCGTACCCTAAATTCTAAACAATAATATGTCAAAATAATATATTATCATCGTTTAAAGAGAATTAAAGACTTGTAAGTTTTTAAAGTACTATTTCAGCTACGGGATTTTAGGTATTATAATCTTCTCATTTAAAATACAGCACCGTATGTCGCTTATAGAACACGTGTATTTGAAAATAGTATTGTCTTGCATGTATTAATTTTCATTAATTGGTTTAATGCAATATCATATAATCAAGGCTGTTCACGGTAAAGTGGGCACTTTTGATACCAAACTCCAAAAAATTCCCTTCCCGTTAACTTCATATATACCGCCGTACTGCACGCCGCCATGCATACTCCCATTTAAGATGCCAACGAGTTGAGTAAATTATTTCTATCTCTTCATGATTTATTGCGAATTATATTTTTATTATTTATAGCACATCAAGTTTCTACTATATTTTACAAATATTATTTTCAGAATTTGTATATTGATAACACAGTTACTATCAGTTTTACGATTTTAAACTTTGCACATGGCGAAATGATACAAGCCAACGAGAAAAGTATATCATAATCAGGGCTTTCAAAGGTACTCAACTAATCATGAACATTCGATATCATATGTCCGGTAATAATTTGTTGACATTCCTCCATAATCAGCCGAAGGATATTTTCCTACCTACGACACAAAAATCTCAAAAATCAAAGTATTGAATTACAGCAGTCTGGCATAAAACGTGCGATATAACGATAAACTCTGAGTATTGTCTATTCGCGGTTTCTTCACACTTTTTTGAATCAAGCCTTTGAAAAAAAAAAACATGTATGACGGGTTTTGTTGTTTCGTTAAAACGTCACGTATCACAAGCGTTTTATACTTGTGTTATCATAAATTGACCTTNGTTAAAACGTCACGTATCACAAGCGTTTTATACTTGTGTTATCATAAATCGACCCTTTTTTATGTTAAATTAAGATTTTAACATATAATTGATCTATACATTACGATATTTTATTTATAAATTATATGAATCAAAGCAGAGATAAATTATTTATGTTGGTATTGGCTAATTATAAATATTTCGCATGAAATATATTATTACGATGAGTGCGTGGACGAATGCGGTGCGTTGGCCCTCTAGTATCATTTTCTAAGCTTTGTTTGCATAAGGCGGAAGATTATACTGGAAGTAGGATCTAAACAGAGCCTCAAAATGTTGGAAGTAACCGTGGATGGACTGTGCCTGCAAATAAACGAAATGGCGTGGCGGATTCTCTGACGTGTGCCTACACATCGTATGGAAGGTTGCACGTCTGATCGGATACTACATACTACAGATGGTTCTCTATTGGCTGGGCTACCGGTTGGCGAGTAGGTTACCAGTCGCTCGTTGACAAATGACGATCGAATGTGTTGCTGGACAGTGACGTCATTTTGCTGGCTAGTGCGGACAAAGGGGAGTGTGAAGAGATTTGGGCGGCTCTTTTAGAGCCGATGGAGGTGAAACGAGGTGAGGATGTAGCAGCGCCGGAATGCAAGGTCGGAGGAAACGGGAGATCCCCGAAAAAAACCCCGCTGACCAGCGACACCGTCCAGCACGATTCACACTCGTGAAAATCTGGAGTGAACCGGCCAGGTATTGAGTCCTGTTCAACATGGTAGGAGGCGAGCATGCTGACCGCTCAGCCTCCGTGGCCCCGAGAGTGGAGAGATTTTGGCGGCTCTTTAAAGAAGTGTTTTGAGATCCGATGAGGGTGAAACGAGGTGAGGATGGAGCAGCGCCGGAATGCAAGGATGGGGGAAACAGAAGATCCCTGAAAAAAACACGCTGACCAGCGGCATAGTCCGGCACGACACCCACATGCGAAAATCCGGGAGCCCGTCGGGAATGGAACCCGCTTCGCCGACGTAGGAAGCGAATTGTCTAGCCACTGAACCACCGCGGCGCCACGGACAGCGGCGGTAGTGAAGTAGCTCGAGTGTATTACGGCACGTGAGTAACGCGCATGCGCGGTGAGTGGTGCGCGAAGACTGACGGAGGCAGCCACAGGGGAGATGGTATGCCGGGCGGCCCAGCGATGCCAGGAATTGCTCCTCGACCAGGGCGTCATGTGACTGCGGAGCGGGAGGGAGGTGGTTTGTGAAGCTCGTTACTCCCGGATTTGCCACACGCGTCCCATCCACGGCATACCTGCGTTCATTACGCCTTCATCCCCTTCCCCCCTCCTCCAACTTCCTCAACGAGAATTCTTAACGGGGATGAGGCACGAAAGCCGTACATTTACCTTCATTTCGTCACAAGTTATTTTTCAGACAATTTTTGCCACGAGAAGAAACACAAATGTGGCAGNCGTACATTTACCTTCATTTCGTCACAAGTTATTTTTCAGACAATTTTTGCCACGAGAAGAAACACAAATGTGGCAGATAATTCTAAGACGTCTCATAAATTTTTTTTTTTCAAAACGCACTTTTTCTGGTAAGAGAGACGAGTTCGTCACTTTCACGTGGAATCCATATTTACANATTTTTTTTTTTCAAAACGCACTTTTTCTGGTAAGAGAGACGAGTTCGTCACTTTCACGTGGAATCCATATTTACAAAATACTTCGTGCAAAGGTGTGGTAGGTGAGGTGAATTATTAAACGTTGATTTTTCGATTCGTGTTCAAATCCCACTACAAGACAAAATAAGTAACCTTTTTCTAATTTCTCTGTTATACACAGTAAAATACATTACAAAAATAACATGACTCGAAACTGAGATACATGGATCTTTCAGTATAAATTTCGTATTTACAACACTACTTCTTGTAAAAGTGTGGTAGGTGACTGGATGAAGTGATGAACTGTTAAGAGTTTTTTCGTGTTTAAATTCCGCTACCGGGCAAGATTTTTTTAATAGTAATATTTATGCACAGTGAATCACCCACATAACGAAATTAAAAAGTTTTCTTTGTTACCCCTTTTNTTTTTTAATAGTAATATTTATGCACAGTGAATCACCCACATAACGAAATTAAAAAGTTTTCTTTGTTACCCCTTTTAATAAAGAGCAGGTTAAAACAATTAACTTGCAAGTGTGGACATGTTCCGTGAATTCACGTTGTTGAAAAAAAAAAAACGAACAGACCGTAATTTAAAGCAGATGTCTGGATAATTTGTAACCGGTATTTTCCGTAACTCAACGGACATTTTTCCCTAACTCTGTAGCAAAGAATTGTCTCATACAATTTTTTTAATGTCCAAATGTTTTGATAAGAGGACAAAAGACATTTCGCAATTGGCCACCGCAGATAATAATTCGGAATATTTTCTCACATTGTTACATGTTCACCGCCTTTATTGTTCTCGAAGCTGTATTTTCCGTTAGTGCACCGAGAATAATTTAGGCAGTGAATATGAAATAACATAAGAAAGTGTTCGGAAAAGTTACTTGTGACTCTTCGTGCCAAAAATTACTATAAATCGTTTGGAAAAAAAATGTATGACGAAAATCATGTACACGCAAGGACGCCGCCCAGCTGGCGCATAGAGTTTCTTGCAGAAGTTTGTAGAAAAAAAAGTCGTTAAAAAATGGTTTGATATTTGGCTGTGGTGTCTGAACAATAAAAAGCATTTAACAAACTTTTCAAGATCTCCTTTCAACTCCAAGGGTAAATATTTTAGGCCTGAAAATTACTGAAAACCTGTTTTCAGTATCATTTTCAATGATAACGTTTTTATAGAGAAACCTTATTTTTACTGGCGTGCCATAAAGCCACGTTCAGTCGAATCGCCGTCGGAAAGACTGCACGCAAGTTATGTGCCGTGCGCGTAGGGGCGATGAGGCAATGAGGAATGAGCAAGTGTCGACCTTATAGCTAACGCGCTTCGAGGCTTGGAACGCGTAGGATAAACAGCTGCAGGCAGGCAGAATCCTCGATCACGTAAGAGGGTAAGAGGCACAGAGTGCTGCGAACCGAAAACTTATCCGTGCACGTAGTCGGCCTTGTGTTAGAAGTTTACATAGTGTGTTTGACACCACGTATATCTCAGATATTTCCAAAGCACAGTAAGCCGTCGTAAACATCTTTATTAACCACCTGTTCATTGAATAAAGTAAAATAAAATCATTGGGAGATGCTCAATGTTACCACACGAATTTACACGAACATTCTTCAGAAGTCAAATGTTTTACAAAACACGTAAGTAATGAACTTAACAACCTTTAAGTGACGATATTTAAAAAAAAAAGAGAAATTTAAATACGAAATGTCACGACAGCGACGAAAACACACGCCCTAATAGCTAACAGCGTTGTTTGTGTGCAATCATTGCGCATAGTTTTATGACATGTAGATTATAACTCCTCACATGAAGATTCATAACTTAGAGGGCCTGATATTGATTACATTGGCTATAGTTTAAATGGGACTATAGGGGCGATGCAATTTATTGATAAGAGTTATGAAATGAACACTATATAAAAGGGTTTTGGTTAACATTAAGGGTTGTACAATATAATTTCAATGTAAACATTATGAAATATGCGCCGGGCGAGCTATAAATTTACTAAAGCATTAATTTGTATTTAATTATAAACATTTAACCACCACATTCTGAGTAAAGTCTAATTGGAGAGTCCCCACCTTGTTCATGATTCCGGAGGCTGATTGAGATGGTGGACGTCGACGCCCAGACTCACCCATCTTCAGTGGTCTTCTCGTTCCAATGGACCGACGACAACAGACACCGCCCACGGGCTACACTGCCCTATGTTGGCTGCGTTGTCCCAATGTTAGTGGCCGGTGGAGAGGATTTCTGTGGTTTGCGATTTCGTAGATTATTTCAGCAATCACGGCCCGTTACCTTGATAAATAAGTGAGGGTGTGATCAGGCAGGCCGCTCAGCTAAGGCTTGATCACAACTCGTAACATTTCCCCCAATGTTCATTAGCGAGATGCTCTCATCACGCCCTTGAGTCCGTGTGGTTTATGTAGAAGATTGGGAGTTGTGGTGTTCATGTTGTGACAGTAGGAATATGGATCGGGTTGAAGTTATCTTCGCTACGGTAGGAAAATTTTTGAAAGGAATTATAGTAGACGGAGAAGCTAGGTATAAGGAGCTGCCAATTGCTTCCGTGCAGTCCTCGGGCAAGGAGGGCCGAACAAACGCTGTGTTGTGTATTTGCAGTGGCCGTGCGGGTCATGAACTACATTTCCTCTGGGTGTACAAAGTGTCTTCCACGTGGGCGCGGCAGACGCCCCACGGGCGGCTCGCGAACGCGTCAGCCGTTTTTGAGGTTGTGAGTCCCTAACACTAACACTATGTAGCGTGAATCGTTCATTACAATGCATTATTTTATAGGATTGTAAATTCAAAACCACTGCATTTATATTTACAATAGAAATAAATTGAAATGCAGAAGTATTTACCTAGGGAATGTTAAGTGCTCTCCCCCGGTAACTTAATAGTTTTTGGGTTGTACGTAATTATAAATTTGCTGTAAAATTACATATGGTTACACAATACAGACAGAATAATACAATATAATATAAAATAATCCACTGAAGTGTTCGTGATGTCACGGTGGTATAATATGGATAGGATAGTATCGAAACGTAGCATGTTATTAAATTTATTATTAATAATTTAATTACGTATGAAAAGAAAACGAAGGTAAAGCAGCTGCTTTTCTACTAAGTGTCAACTGGAAGGAAAATAAAAATTAATATAATGGTATGTATATGCTACTACGGTATACTGGATTGATTCTTTACCCTATAAAGGTAATAATTATTAATCATAGAAAGATACATTGCTTACAAGATTGTTGCTAATGTATGTATAAATTATCTGGGTAAATTTGCTTCATTGTATGACTAGCTTTTACCCGCGGCCTTGCTCGCGTGGTTTCGTAACAAACTTATAGGGAGAAATAACGGTTTCGGTTAGTAGACAGATAGTGATCATAAACACAGAACAGAGCACTAACGATGTTGTATTTTGGTGCTATAATCGCACTTTTACATAGTCACAGATCATCATTTATATTTCTCTGTAGATCAAGGTAAACGCTAGCAATCAGTTCCGTATCACACTGCACCAAATTACTAAAATCCTCCGTTAGTGAAACACAGCTCTCGGCATCTGTCTCTTATCGCCCATCTCCAATTTTCAATAGTTTATCAGCATGTTCTGTATCAGCGTCATTGTAGAGGTTCACTCTCATATTTGTCGTCAAGCTGAATTTCTTGACATTTGCCCATAAGCTTGACGACTTGAGACAGGCTTTGATTTCATCTGCAGGTGTGCCCCTCTGAATCACCGGTAGAGTTTGGTGGAATTCACCAGCCAGTAATACAACCATTCCTCCAATAATGTCTGTATTCTTTCGTATATCCTGTAGAGTTCGGTTTAGAGCCTCTATCGCTTTTTTGTGTGACAGTGTGCTTTCGTCCCACACTAGCAACTTACATTGACGCAGGATTGTACCCGGAGCGCTATTTTTATTTAAAAAAATTTCTGAGGGAATGAGATATTTATTTCGGAATAAAAATTAGCCGTTGTCACTTCCCGGCCCTCAAATTACCTTTGTGAAATAAAATCACGTCAATCCGTTGCTTCGTTGCGACGTGAAAGAAGGACAAATAATCAAACAAGCAAACACACTTTCGCATTGGGAGAGTAAAGCATTGTGTAATAAAATGTTTTTTTAAATACAATGTAAATTGTCCTAATCAAATTTGTAATGACTATATTTTGTGTTTTTTTTTTGTATGGTCATGTAACAATTATTAGTCAACTCTATAAACTATACTTTAATGAATTGAATTATGTTTCCATATCAAAATGAATAAAAATTTTGATACAAAATTTTTGCTTAGAAATATTTTGTTGTTGTAACTAACATTTATTCTTATTATTAATTTGTATATATATACATATATATGTGTATATGTATATAAACATGTATATATAATGACGTATTTTGTTTTGTAGGAGCCTTTCAGTATTCAGTGTTTAACTTAAAAGCTTATTAAGTGTTGAGAAACTACTGACGTTTGAAAGTAAAGTATGTGAAGTGTGTAATGCATATTTGTGTAAAATGTAATTGTTTCCTGCAGGGTGTAATGTTTCAGTGGTATGTTTTAAAAATTGTGGTTTACCAGTGATTTGCGTTATATTACCAGTGAGCTGCGTGAAAAATAGAGCTGGCAGTGTTGGAATCACGTGCGCGTCTAACGTCGCCTGGCGTATGACGTCAGATGTGCTGCTACCGTGGCAATTGTTTGCGTCATACTCCGGAGGGGCTGTAGAAGAGAGGCTTCGTGACGTCATACTGGTTACTGCTGGCCATTACATGCGGTACCGTTGTTCTAAAGCTCATAAAGAAATTTCTAAAAAAAATGCGTTTATAGTTTGTTTCAAAACATTAATTATAATAAGACTCAAAAGATTAATAGGGCCCTATGTTTTATGGTGGGGTAGTTTAATTTATAGAATAAATCAACATTTTTAATTTTTCGAGAGTGTGTGTCTGACCTTGGAATGTGTATGTTCTTACTTGCTTTAATATTTCTGAATTGGCTTTAGAAAACACATTTCTCTGGCAATATCTGTAAGCTAACTTATGTTACAATGATCTAGTTAAAATGCTGTTTTGAAAGTAAAGCGTAATATACAGGTAGCTGTGAGCACGAATACAACTCTGAATGAATAATTGTTATTAGAAATGAACAACAATATATATTGGACAACAATTAATAGCACAGATTAATCAAGACAGTAAAGGGGTATATGATTGTAAAAGAGATTAAAAGAGAGGAAAGGAATTATAAATAAATATTTATATCAATACTACTTTCACACACAAAGAGGTAACATACGGGGAGATGGAGAGAATCTGCACTCAATGACTTACATAAGGGAGGTCAGAAAGAACGTACCCTCATAGTACACTTCCGTACTGCGTACTATCACATAGCAAAAGTCCAAAACATATATCCTGAAACTCTTTCAAGGCCAATAGAGCACAGTAAACAGGCCTCTCTGGTCGGGTCACCACTCCGCCAAAGGTCCACAAAGATTGCTCCGCGTCTCACACGAAATGTAAGATTTCTTTGACCTCCCGGGTAAGGCTACACTCTACTGGTGTAGATGCGGGCAGAGAAGGGACAGCATCAGCACAATTCCCATTTCGTAAAATACCCTTCGCATCTCACTCCAGCTTCCATCTCACGTCAGGTTTAGCAGCCTGCGTATCCACTTCAGGAATGGCGCCCATTTCAGCATATCTTAAAGCCCCGGGTAATGGGCTAAGTCAGTGAATCACAATGATGCGTAAACCCAATGGAATTCATTCTGCCCCGTGTCCGTATGGCAATGGATTGTGGGAAGTTTATGAGAATATTGGGAGTATTGGGTACTTAAATCCAGAACAGTTAAGAGAAAGTGTCTGATGTGAAGAATTACGACGTGAACTTCTGGAGAGTTAAGGTGGGTGTTCTCGGCACGACAGCCGTCGAGGGAAGTGCTGACAGGGAGAGAAAAGAAACNGCGGGTCGCGCACTCATTATTAGGTTCAACTATGTCTTTCCACATAGAAACTAATAACTTAATACTGTCTTACGGTTAGCATATTAATATCTTATAGAAACTGCCATACTTTATTTCTACACATGTCAGGGAACTTACATTAAAATTATGTTAAATATGATGAGGCACAAAAAAAATTATATTTCTTTATCGGCGCACAGCAGTATCTTACTACAATAAGACATAATATTGATTTTTCTTTTAATCAGCTTGATTTGAAAGTGAATGTTAATGAAATGAGTTCGATATTAGATATCACTGCCATAGTAATGGTTTCCAGTAACTACATTCAGCGCACACAAACATTTTTATTTCTTAACTGAAATTAATGGAATTAGATGGGTACTGTAAGCTGTTCATAATTAAAATTATGTGGCTAGGAAATTATGGGAAATTCTGAAGTTATTTGATTTCAAATAACAATTGATAATCAAGCATATACTATTTGCTTCCTAAAATTAGGAGGAAAGGTTGTTAATTTTTATTTAAAATTTATTAAATCTTAAGAGTAAACCTTATGATATTATTAAAGTGAATTGCTTCTAATAAGATCAAAGTTTTAATTTTAAAGTAGGCGTGGCTGAAATTTTACTATAATAAACTCTGTTGTAATTATTACAAAAACGAGTGCGGGAGGGCGGGGAATTTATTTAAATGTGGGAGTGGATGGTAGAGTAGCTGATGACCTACAGCGAGTGGGTAGGAAGGAACCAAGCCTCCACTAATGTTATCATATGTAGATTATAACTCCTCACATGACGATTCATAACTTAGGGAGTATGTTTTTGCTTACATAGGCTATTGTTTAAATGGAACTGTAGGGGCGGTGCAAGTTATTGATAAGAATTATGTAATTAACGCTATATAAAAGGTGTTTATTTAACATTAAGATTTTAGAATATTGTTTTAATGTAAATATGATTGAATATGAACGGAAGGAGCTATACAAATATACTGAAGTATTAATTTATATTAAACTATATAGATTTCACCGCCACATTCTGAGTAAATTCTAATTGGAAAGTCTCCACCTGGTTCACAATTCCGGAGGCTGACTCAGATGGAAGTGGACGGCCGGACACACCCATCTTCAGTGGTCTTCTCGTTCCAATGTCCTGACGACAAAAGACCCCGCCCACGGGCTACACTGCCCTATATCGGCTGCGTTGTCCCCGTTTACTGGCCGATTGAGGGGGTTTCTGTGGTTTGCGATTTCATAACTGATTTCAGTGATCACGGCCCGTGACCTGGATAAATAAGTGAGGGTGTGATCAGGTAGGCCACTCAGCTAAGGCCTGATCACATCTCATAACCAACTGAGCACACGAACATGTTTGGATTAGGCAACGAGGCTGCCGAATTCGCTATCACAAAAATGTGGGTCGCCATCAAACGACAGAGAATAGTTGAAAATTGTGTATTCGTCACGGCGAAAAATATTCTTCAAGTGACTTGAAAGGAAAGCAGAAACAAAGAAAGATATTTCAAAGCTGAATTTCGTACAAGTAGCAATGTTGATTAATTCTAGACAAAATATTTTATCCTGTAAAATTGGCGAAAACTGAAATCCCAAGAAAATGTAATTTAAGAGACACCTTACTTCCGTGCATATTTAAGAAACCGATATTTCTGTGTATTCTTACAATGCGTCCAAGAACTTCAGCATAACGTGCACACTAAATTACACAGGAAATTCACCATCAGTATTCTCACAAACACCAAATAAAAAAACATTTACCACCAGCATCATCGCCTTTATGACAGATAGGCAATATCTGCAATTTGTACTCTTTAAACCTGTTACACCAGATAGTAAAAAGCGAGTCTCTAAATGCCAAATATTAAACTAATGCAACAAAGTTAATTAAGTGTTTGTCCCTTGCAGTGGTGGAATTCAGCGGAAGCCACCATTATATCAGTAATTTCCAGCTACTGAAATGAGTATGGAACTGTCAATAATTTCTTAAGTAACACTTTTTCACTTCTTTTGGGCTACATATAACTAGCGATTTTCGATTATTTATGGTTTACAGTTGAGATCAGAGTCTCATCACTTTCTCTATCGATGTATTTTTCTCCAATAATCGCGAAACAACAGTCGTGAAACGCGAGCTATGTGTATGAGTAAAGAAAACGGAGGTGCGCTGGTAAGCAGCTGAATTGTGTGTGTGTTGATGTCTTTACTACTAGTGTGATGCAGATATCTATACACTGAGAGAAACATTTAGTTGCTGGTAACAAACAACTTCACTTGGAGAGCATTTGTTCACGTTGAACAATATTTTAGTCGCACAAACCAAACTATTCTTGCTCCAGCACTCCGCATGGGTTCCCTTGAACCAAATAACGTATTTAAAGTTAACGTGTTGGGCCAAACACATTACTGTATGTTTTTGACATCATCGGCACGCATCCTATATACACAACCATTTCACATGTACTCAATCACTAATCTTACGGTAGTCTTAATTTTCTATCAATCATGGTGAATTTAAATTACCTGTTAGTTTAAAATTGAGCAAACGTTTTCTTGACTGGAACAATCTTATTTTGTTAATACCCGAACGTGTTGTTACAACAAAAACAAATGGTTTTGTTTCCGGCGTTCGAATGGTTGGCTGTGCTGTGATGTATTTATTTGGGAGCCTTTGTTCGAAAATAAGCTCGAGCGTTTGTGTACAATTTATATGGAAGTTAAAATATCACCAGTGTTTTTCAGTATTAGTATAAAAGCGTAATGTTGATATAATAATTTACGACATAATTTAAAATACAATTTTTTATATATATTTATATATACAACAGGATGTTTCTAAACTAAACAAACTTCGGGACTCGGGTTAATCACGGGAAAAGTTGGAGACAACATTAATAAATCATCCGGTATAAAGTGAGTCTTGAGAGCAGTACACGTATTTGAAGTTAGACCTGAAAGAGTAGTTCACTACAAATAATGGAGAACATTTGTAAGATGAAACACTGAGTGCCTAGATAATGTATAACGGAACAAAGATCTGTAACGACCGCAACATCTGTCTGTCCCTGTCATAAAATTATTGTATGGAATTATTCACGGTTGATACTAACCTTATTTCGACTTAATCTCCATGACGCTGTCGCACACTTGGGATATAAAATACAGATAATTAAACCACACGTCACAATTCACTTTTCGACATTATCAAGACACTCATTGTTTTCCATCTCCGGTACCTCTATCTCTAAATAGTAGTCGCTTATCCGTGTCTGTCCGTGTATTCGCTTAGTACTTCTAAACTACTTAATGGATTTTGATGCGGTTTTCATAATCATTTAGAGAATTTTTTGGGAAGGTTTTGGTGTAAAATACATTTATATTTAATGTAAGGATAGTAGAGAAATGTCGAACCGTTTATAATCAAGTCGGAAAACCCCGCTTTCAGGGCGCTTACATGGTTTGCGCTGACTAAACCATCATACAAATGTCTACAGAATAGTCCGCGATATCATATGTTTATGTTTTAAGGGTGACCCACAGTAGCCATTTTTGTCTTTCAAAGTATCGGTCCGGGCGAAGCCGGGCTGGTTCCCTAGTATGTAATAATTTAGTGCTTCAGGTCCAACTTCAAAGATAACGCCCTTAGAATTATTTTTAGACCATAGGTTGTATACATGTTTCCATATTCTTTTTTTTTTAGATTAACTTGCAGCCAAAGTTCGTTGTTCTTATTTAGAAATATTCTGTATATTTGTGTGTGAATTTAAGACTGATTAATTATATATATATATATATATATATATATATATCAATTTTATCTTCGTACTGGCAGGGAGGTGAGTAAAGTGTTAGACTTTCAACTCAGATCTTCTTGTTCGTACCTCGGTTTAGTTGTCGAACTTTTCTTATATTTATTAAACAGCATATTATGACTCAGCATTGCGATAGCATAAAATAAACTGTAATTATTTTACATAATTTTCCATAAAAAATTGTTCCTACGCAAGCGTTTTTTTTTTGCAACAAAATTATTGTTGGAGTCAGATAAGAACAGCACATAACAAAAATTATTCCCCTTGTAGCCCCACAGTAGGATATGTAAATTCGTTTGGCTCGGTGTTAAAATAATAATTTGTACTAATTGGTAAATAATTTTTTAATATATTTTTGGTATATTAATTAGTCTACAAATTATTTGCGTTTATCTTATCTCAGTGAGTACATATGAGCGGAGTAAATATTTGACGATTTAAAAATATTTGATTGTGGAGTATATCCGATTGCGTGTTGCCTCTGAACAATTGGGAATATCTATTTTCAGCGCAGTGGGGGTAAATAACTGGCATTGTTTTAAAATCGTATTTTAATTAGAACAATGTATAATCACGTGGGTGGCAACATGTTGGAAAATTTTCTGGCAGTGCCGACTCACATTCCTGCCTCGAGCGCACTTACACAAATAATGAATCGCTTCGACCCCAAACACCTTTACGAACCCTGCGCCCCCGCCACGCGTAATGTAATTAGCGGAAATGCTCACACGTACGAGAAAGACGTGGATAAAAAGCGCTGCTTTTCCGATTTCCCTGATTCAGCTTTTGCCTGAGATGAATCACCTGTCGCCGTCTCCGACCTTTAAAAAAAGACGTTGGATTTAAAAAAAATGATCATAATTGAAAAGCAAAAATTGAAAAACAAACGCTGCGACCTTTTGTAAGGTCCGACACTTCTACGGACGAAGTGTACCTCCTTTCTTTCATCCTGTTCCCCAATCACCTCAGGGGAAGAGGGTTATGGCGGGTAGGGGAGGTGGGATATTCTCTTTCACTAAGCCATTCTGCGCTCCTACTACCTCTTTGTTAATTCTCTCGCTGCACTCATTTCTCCGGCCATTGTTTTTACCCGCGGCGATAACAANACACGCAATGTAATTAGCAGAAATGCTCACACGCACGAGAAAGACGCGGATGAAAAGCGCTGCTTTTCCGATTTCCCTGATTCAGCTTTTGCCTGAGATGAATCACCTCTCGCCGTCTCCGACCTACAAAAAAAAAGACTTTGGATTTAAAAAAAAAAAGATCATAATTGAAAAGCAAAAATTGAAAAACAAACGCTGCGACCTTTTGTAAGGTCCGACACTTCTACGGACGAAGTGTACCTCCTTTCTTTCCTCCTGTTCCCCAATCACCTCAGGGGAAGAGGGTTGTGGCGGGTAGGGGAGGTGGGATATTCTCTTTCACTAAGCCATTCTGCTCTCCTACTACCTCTTTGTTAATTCTCTCGCTGCACTCATTTCTCCGGCCATTGTTTTTACCCGCGGCGATAACAANAAAATGAGTGTATTAACGCTGTCGACATGCCACCCCCCCCCTTTCCCCCCGGGATCTACTTCCCTAACAAGCGACGTGAATGCGTGTGCAGAGATGTCAAGGAACCGTGTCACGCCGAATGGTGTATTCCGCTCCCCTCCCCGACACCCCTACAACCCTCGTACTGTTTTAATTCTCTTCCGAAGGAAAATTTATAAAATAGGTTAAGGGTGTCGGATACCAAAAAAATTTGTAATTTGGTATTTGTATCAAACATTCAACTTGTACGCATTGTATATTATGTCATTTTCCTCGAACAAAAAAAAATCACGTTTAAAATATTTTGAATAATATGATGTAAAATCATTAATTTTCCAATTTTGCTGCAGCCATAGTAAGTTGTCCAAATAAAAAATATTACAACGTAAACTTATTCAGTGGGCTACCTTGTGACACATTTGTAATCACCAATTAACAGAGAGTATATATAAATATGTTACATATTAAAAATGTTTGCATATACTTAATTTTTTTTTTTATGCACCAACTGTTATATTTCAAAGCGAAAAACCTTTAAAAATTATGCTGTTACCCGAAGTGCTTTATTAATACTTTACTTAAATCATGTTCAATAAACCGTGACCTTATATTATTAATATGCCAGACCGACACCTGGTGGCATTGTGTACCACAAAACAGCGTTCAATTGTCCCGTTAATTCACGGAAATTTGTACGGAAATATATTGTTAATATAGGGAAACATAATCCGTAATGACAAAAGAACCGGGCTAAAATCTGTAAATAAAAAATAAGGAAACTTTCCGTATTCCGTATGGCTTCCGGTTTCGGGGGCGGAAAATGCCGAATACACACGAAGCTTTCTTCGCCCCTGCCCTCACAAGAGTATCGTTTCTGCGGCAGTTGGGACATCCGTGCTACTTGGAAATATTATTTCAAATCTCAAACAGTAGCATCATACACCTGTAACAGTTAGCAACAGTTATAACACAAATATTACTATGTATGTTGCATTTATTACATATTTAGAAACTCTTATTGGCACAAGAAGGTGGTAAGTGAGTCAGAATTACCCAACTCATAAAATTTTCATGCGTGTGAAATGTGGGTCTGAAATAAATAATTACCTTTTTCTTTAATTTTTATACATAGTTTAATAAACGTATAGCAAAAATTAAAAATTAATCTTAATATATTTTTTTTTTAATGGAATTACAGAAAATTTTATTAGAAATGTTACGGATACGTTCCATGTATTCACAGAAAGGTCTGTTAAATTTAAGGAAAATCAACGTTTCCGTTATTTGAAGGAAACTCGTGAAGAATTTTTTTACCAGTACTTTCCCGTAAAATGGCTTTTTTTAAACCGTTAAATAGCTTTACGCTGACTGGCATTTGGCATTGACATGTCATAAAAAATCCACAAATCTAAAAAATAATTTTCTTAATTGTCATCTGAGATTCAAAACTAATTTTCAAAATTCCTCTAAATGTACAGTGCGTTTAAGGTTTTTTAATGAGGTTTCACAATTATTTATCATCGTATCATGATATTGTAGCGCAGAAAAAAGGCCTAGTGATAACATTTAAAATGATGTCATCAAGTAGCTTTGTGTAAACCATAATTCTGATGACATTACATTAGCGAGTGATGAACTGGAGTTTGCCTCAGAAGACTCATAAAGTTTTAAATCGGCATTTCCTCTTTTTGTTGTGACTTATTAACTCAGTCGCGCATTAATTTCTTTTTCAATCTAATGATGTCTCCTACGAAATTTAAAACTGTGTTTACCTCTTCCGGTATCTACAAAATAATTTTTAAAAAATCGTCACAAAAATAAAATAATTTTTTTTAGAACATATTTATTTGAGTACTTATAAACGTTTGTTAGGAATGTATGATTAAAGTCTACGACATACCCGCAGCCGAACATCCAGCACATAGCGCCAAACAAACAAGATAGCAAGGATGTGCGTATCAGTTCACTTTTACTGTTTATGCAGTTCTATAATAACTAAGCAATTCTGAAATCAACCTTTGAAAATGGTTACTGCCACAACCTGCATATATTTTAACGGGCGCAGTGACTGGCATGCGGCCAGTAAAGTTGGTAACGAATGAGGGAAAGTAGTTCTATATCTCGACTTTGAATTTAAAGTGCTAAGTAAATATCTGTGCATACTATAATTATTCATTTTGCTTCCTGTTTGTTTAATGCATATAAGTGCAAGTATCAACAAATTTGTAATATATTTACTTTTGTTATTATTTCACTGTTTCACATGACCGGTGCATGAATAAAGCGATGGGGTCCTACGGGAATGTTAATTATCACGTGATGTAAGAATACACAATGTACACACAAGTAGATCGTAAGCAGGGCTTTCAAAAGCGACCATTCTCTCACGAACAGCTTATAATTGTATGTTTGTCTCGCCTGCTAAACTAGCGAGTAAAAACGGCTCGACCACAAACTGCCGCACTTCAATTCTGTTCAGGGGCGGAAATTTTCAACATTTTTTACAGGACTCTTAGATAGCCACAGCAGTACTTTTATGGCATAGACTTATTACAATGTAACTGTAGGTAATCTACAAAACGTCTTTGAGAAACTCAATTAGCTGCGGTGGTGTAGTGATCAGTCGACCCTGTCACACCACAGCGAACTCGGTTCATTTCAATCTTGTGGTTCTTCATTCGGGGAACATAAAAGACTTTACCTTTGACCGGTTGTTTTATTCAGTGGGAACTCTGTTTTTCTCATCTCATTCACCTCACTCCGTTCCCGTCGGTTATGCTTGCCTAGTGCCTTAACTACTCTGCAGAGTGCCTGATATCCTGGTTTTTTCTAAAAGAAACTATTGAACGTGCCCTTAGTATGATTACCTACGGAAAGATATCATACCCCAGACGAGGACAGGATGTAACTATGAAGTAACCACGCATGCTGTAAATATTGTTTTGAAGTCCTCCAATATAGTTCAATGCACCTTTTTCGGACTGCCGTATATTAAAACATACTAGCTGGATACGGGCCAAACTACGATAGGAGCCCGTATTGAACTATACTTCAGACTTTTCGTAAATAAAATGATAGGGTCACTGCTGAAAGTCCCATAGGTAGACGCAACCCTACGATAACACGACACGCCAGTTCAGAGCCCTGCGCGTAGTGGCGATGGTGCTCTTGTAGCTCGTGCCAATATATATATATATGCTAACTTTATGAACGCCCAGTCAGGCCGTCTTGAATCAGAGGTATAGTCTAAAATGAAACTAAATAAAACCAATTATTATACGGTAGGCAAAGAAAAAATTGTCATTATGCCCTTAGGCAGAATGATAACGTGGAGTGTATATGCTTGGATGAATCTTTTTACGAACGAATGCAACTTTCTGATTCTTATAGCCTCTCCTCCTTTCACGTTCTTAAGCTGGTGTTCTGCTTCTCAATTAGTGACACAGAAGAATAGATTACTTTCGTAGCGAACGGATCAAACGATTTCGTTCACTCACTGATTAGTTTATTTTGAACGAATCGTTCGCGAACGACCCATCACCATTGCGAAGGCGAAATTCATCATCGGATGAGCACAGCTTACGTCAGAAAACTTGTAATTTGAGCGTGAACTGTGCACAATAATGGTGCAAAAAAATAAGGGTTCACCAACGTTCATGAAGAGGGATGTCAAGGAAAAACGACATTGGCGAACAAATAAATCAAGCCGTTCTGCAACGGGTAGATTTAGGATTTACTGACTGTATACTGAANAAAACGACATTGGCGAACAAATAAATCAAGCCGTTCTGCAACGGGTAGATTTAGGATTTACTGACTGTATACTGAAAGCCATCTTGAACTGTCTGTTGGGAAAACAGACACTGCTCATCTGTGGTGCTGGCGTAGGAAAACTTGTTTCTGAGCATGACGAGTGTCCCGGACTACATGGACATTATATAATTAATTAACTGAGAATATTTATGACACGGAAATTCAAAGAAAAAAAATCTTTGTGTTTTTGCATGTTTGATTGTCAAAAGTCACAACATTAAGGTTTTACCACCCTTAGACAATGTAGGTTTTATCTAAGAAATATGCTACTTCTTTGCACATGATCAGGATTCCACACCATGGTTGTGCAAAATATTCTCTTAGAAATGGAAATTTATTAACAAAATTAGCTAAATTTTTAACTTACAAAATTATTTATTACTTTAGAATACTACATTTTTTAGTTGTGTTTCTAATTTGCAATTATTATTTGTTATAAATTTTACAGTTTGGTATGAACTTTAATGTTGCTATTACGCACTTCATAAACACATCAAAATGTGGTTTCGTGCGACAAAAAAGTGTTTTTTTTATGATGTCATGTAAGTATCTGCAAGTCCATCTGAGTAAAGTACCAAAAATATCGTTTAGAACGGCTTGAAATGAATACTAACTTTAAAAACTTGTAAAACTGAATTTACGGAACGCAATAGCTGCATAGTGCATTATTAGTACGAATAATTGAAGCCAGTTATTCTTATCGTAATTTCGTTTTATCTCTGCTCCCCTTCAAGATTAAAGAAATACAACTGCAGGTCTAATAATTCTTCGTGATAATTTCCGTACCTCCTATAGGTCTATCAAAAACTGAAGAAACAAACTCACTGAAACTGTGTTTACTTTTCGGGGAAATATTATCTTCGTGGAATAGTCTCGTAGACAGATGAAGACTCAGATACATCTATTTATTTCTATTTCCCCCTCTTCAACATTTTTTTATGTCTGTTTGCTAAAAATTATTCTTAGATTTAAACTCGTACGAAATATATATATTTTTTTCATTTTGGATAGTAATACGTTTATGCAATAAAATTTGAAAATTATAATATTTATTCCGTTTTTCCTGCGTAATTACGTGTCAAAACTACAACACTGATGTTTTGAACACCATATTAACTGTAAGACTACCTCATCCTTACATAAATATATTAATCCTTATGTAAAAAATCTATGCGTTTACTCAAGACAGCCATTCAATTACAAGCAAATAACGTATAATTGTCTATACTTCTACAGTCGTGAAATAAGTTTTGCTAAGAACGTTTAAAAATGAGTAAAGATTATGGACCTTTCAGTATTTCCTATTGCATTTATTACCAATGTTTCCTTTTAATTTACCTGAAAGAAAAGTTATTTTGTAAAATTAGTATATATATTTTCAAAAAACTTACAACCGATTATTTCTTGGACTGTTATTCGGGTAACATTTAAAGGTTTCGCATTGACTNTATATTTTCAAAAAACTTACAACCGATTATTTCTTGGACTGTTATTCGGGTAACATTTAAAGGTTTCGCATTGACTAAAGGACATATGAAATATTTTAATTTTGCTATCCATCGCCACGTGTCACCATCAAGTAAAGACAAAGCTTGGTTGTGAAGTTTTTTGAATACGTACTCATTTTACACAATATATTTTCTGTCACAGAATTAAAAACGAAAACATTTGTAGTAAATGCAATAAGAAATACTGAAATATGTATAATCATAACTCATATTTAAGCGAAATGTAGTCCATTCACGGTTACTTCCCGCTTTTCTGAAGCCCTGCAAAAGTTCTACTTCCAGGATATTTTTCCACTTCTTGCAAAACATAGATTAAGCAAGTTTAGAGAATTTCACCAGAGGGACAACACACCACGTTTGCACGCAATCAGCGTAACAATATTTTGCATATGAATTATTTCCTACAACGCATTACCAACACACATATCTTCTCTCTGTTTATTCGCATTATTTATAAATGAATAACATCATTATAGAATAAATATAAGCAAAAATTTAATTTAACCAAAAATGAAGGTTTTTATGTTTACACAAGTAGAAAATGCTTGCGATATATGGCATATTTAGCAAACGTGGGGCGAATTTTCGAAGGTTTGTTTCAAAAAGTGTTAAGAAACCGCGAGCAATATAGCTATCCAACAAAGGCGGNTATATTTTCAAAAAACTTACAACCGATTATTTCTTGGACTGTTATTCGGGTAACATTTAAAGGTTTCGCATTGACTGAAGGACATATGAAATATTTTAATTTTGCTATCCATCGCCACGTGTCACCATCAAGTAAAGACAGAGCTTGGTTGTGAAGTTTTTTGAATACGTACTCATTTTACACAATATATTTTCTGTCACAGAATTAAAAACGAAAACATTTGTAGTAAATGCAATAAGAAATACTGAAATATGTATAATCATAACTCATATTTAAGCGAAATGTAGTCCATTCACGGTTACTTCCCGCTTTTCTGAAGCCCTGCAAAAGTTCTACTTCCAGGATATTTTTCCACTTCTTGCAAAACATAGATTAAGCAAGTTTAGAGAATTTCACCAGAGGGACAACACACCACGTTTGCACGCAATCAGCGTAACAATATTTTGCATATGAATTATTTCCTACAGCGCATTACCAACACACATATCTTCTCTCTGTTTATTCGCATTATTGATAAATGAATAAAATCATTATAGTCTAAATATAAGCAAAAACTTAATTTAACCAAAAATGAAGGTTTTTATGTTTACACAAGTAGATAATGCTTGCGATATATGCCCTATTTAGCAAACATGGGGCGAATTTTCGAAGGTTTGTTTCAAAAAGTGTTAAGAAACCGCGAGCAATATAGCTATCCAACAAAGGCGGNATGGGGCGAATTTTCGAAGGTTTGTTTCAAAAAGTGTTAAGAAACCGCGAGCAATATAGCTATCCAACAAAGGCGGGCAAGGAAGTGGGAGAGTTGAGTGGTGGTGCGAGCAGGGGAAGAATGTAACAGGCAGGCTACAGGTGTCACATCGATAATTTCTCACCAGGTGTTCGAGAAGGAAGGGTGTGCGGTACAGTCACGCACTGTGTTTCCTCCTCAGCCTCGTCGCAACTTCCCTTTCAACCCCTTTGAACAACCCCCTCAAGGAGAATCCCCCATCGCTCTTTTTTTTTCTCCCTTCCCTCGCGAAGGGAGCCCGAGTTTTTACCCTCGTTTCAAGTCGGCGAAACTTTTCTTCGAGAGCGACGCCCGAGTCTTTCAAATGGGCTTATCCATCCGAACGGCTCCCCAATTTACGGAAGCATCCGAAATAAGAGTTTCTGCAGAGCAGAGGCGGTGGGCGGTATTCCCGAACTGCGAAAATTAAAGCAATATTTCCCCCACGCTTAAGGTCTCCATATTGCTGTGATTGGTCGTTAAAGATCTGCGAGATTGTCATTTTTATTTGGAGACAGATTAGACTCCAAATAATTTCACGTTTCTACTGCCCCACGAACTTATCTAAGGACTTCACCTTCAGTGTGACAAGTAGTTAGTCGAGTTACTAAGCCGAGGGTGTGACGCGAGTGACTAAGAGTTCTATGGGTGTTTTCTATGTTCGTGTGACCTCTTTTTACTAACAATACATAGTTAAAGGCTGTTCACGGTAAAGTGAGCGCTTTTGAGGCCCTAATTACTTTTCCTTCAGTTAATTATGTATCATTTAACCACCTTTTAAAATAAATATTGCCATTTAAGTAATAAATACAGTGTGTATACGCCACCGCACTCTGAAGTCAACATCTAAGGCTAAATTATAATATATTTATTCAATATTATTCCAAATGAGAGGGCTAACAAAAGTGCTCATTTAAACGCGAATAGCTTACAGTAAAAGTCTTCAGTTTGCGTGTTATCTACTTGTACATGTTTCGTCCGGACTGTTTGCATGACCTTGAAACAGCTACTTCGGAATGGAAGAGTGTGGGTTAGGGAAAGGGAAAAGAGTGTGTTTTTTACATATTCCCCGGAATTCCAAAGTCCGCCAAGCAGTACATGCTTCTTTAGTCATCGGACTTCAGTTTGTTCGACATATTCTGGATGAACTAGGGTTACAGACTGTAAACTGAGCATTTTTTTAAAGCCCTGTTGAAGATCTACTTGATGTACAATGTGTATTCTTTCACCATATGTACGATAAACATTGCCATTGGCCTTANGCCCTGTTGAAGATCTACTTGATGTACAATGTGTATTCTTTCACCATATGTACGATAAACATTGCCATTGGCCTTATTACTACTTTACCTATGCATCGTTCACATGAAACTCTGAAATTATAAGAAAAGTAAATATTTTACAAGTTGCTAATTTTTACACTTATGCGCATAAAAAACCAAGAAGAAAATAAATCGTTACTGTTATTCACGGATGTTTACTTAACGCTTTTAACGTTAAGGAAGGGAACTACTTTCTCTCCGTCGCTTCGTTACAAACTTTACTGTTAGCATGCCTGCCAGCGTTCCCGTTAAAGCATAAGCACGTAGGAGTAGTGAAGTTTTTCAAATGTTATTTTCAAAAGGGCTCAATTAACCGTGAACAGACTACAGTAAAAAACACTTAATGATGGGATGGCTAATCACATGCCATCAAGTTAGAAGAAAAACTGAACACACACTACGGCAGAAGACAGTAAAACAAACGGCGCAATTTCGAGTTTGTGCAGCACTGTGAAGTGCAACGGGCTGTCTGATGATGAAGCGAATTTGGCAGGTCTCTGTGAATCATCAATAACTAACAAGTCTTGATGCTGGACCGAATGTCATGCAACTTCATGTCCCGGACCGTTTTAATAAATCACTTCAGTGCTGCATTTATTTTAAGATTTAGTTTATTTATCATATGGATTAAGTATATATTTCATAAGTACGCTCAAAAACAAGTGAATTTTGACTAGTTCCTAAAACGTAAAAGCGTCTTTTATAACTCAACTTTTAACTTTTTTTTAAATTATTATAGTATCAATTTTTATTTCTAATTGTTTTGGATAAAGAGCAGGGAAAGTATTGTATATAAAAATATGTATTAGTTTATTTTAGCCTGCTTAAGGTTTTATGAAACTATATTTGTAGGAGTTTAAAGATTAAAACATTTTATTCTCTAAACAAATTGCTTATGACTAGTACCGAATTTCTGTACCTTACGTACACTGCTCTCATACACTAAATATTTGCTATTGACTTGCCGTTTCGGATTTAGATTTCAGTACGAGAATCACATTTGGCTGCACTAAGTGATGGAGTGTGACGAATGCTGATGGCGTGAAACATCTGGGATGAAAGTCTGGAACGGGATGATAGACGAAGAGAACGGAAATAAGAAAAAATTTCACATTCGAATGTTTATCGGTTTCTTCTTGTTTGCCTTTCTAATAATTCACTTTTACACCCGTGTTACTTCACCGTCATAGTTTCAAAAACATTGCTAGGCCTACTCTCTGAAGAGAGAGAGAGAGAGAGAGAGAGATATATTTAGAAGACGTATAAGACTTGTAAATTCTTAACACATCGAATACAAAATGCGTCGATAAAACGAAGAAACTTATTTCTCGAATGTATTGACTATTAAACTGTTTTTCCTTTAATACAGTTAGATTGATAAAATTTGGAGTTTAGTGGTTGGAGCTTGGAAATGTCCAAATAAATGAACCACGCCTTCATTATCCTGAAATGGAACAGTGTATATCACGGGAAAAATCCGTCTCAGTTCAGTTCAAGTGGTTGAGGATGGAATGCACACGCTCGTTAACCAGCAAGCTGAATACAAATAGGCTGATAAAAAGTTTTTTTACTCACGCATCCAGTCCACAGTCCCGCAGATCAGTCCCACTCCTCACTGCACACAGGCTCGCCGACGCACTCTCGNTTGAAGTTTAGTGGTTGCGGCTTGGAAGTGCTCAAATAAATTAACCACGCCTTCATTCTCCTGAAATGTAAGAGTGGATATCATGAGAAAAATTCGTTTCAGTTCAGTTCACGTGGTTAAGGATGGAATGCACACGCTCGTTAACCAGCAAGCTGAATACAAATAGGCTGATAAAAATCGGTATCATTAATATTCTTACATGGGACGCCTGTAGGGCGTATCTGAGTTCGTGAGGGATGGAGGTCATAATAAAAATAATATGACTAAATGCAATAATTATACTTATTCTCAAAGCTACAAACAAACATATGTTAAAGCCAGTCTGAGCGTCCTTTTAACTCTTATTATATTTATTGAGCGTAATATTAAATTACTAGATCAATTTTAATTGGGGGAAGTCTTTATTACAGTCTTTACTCTTACAAATGTCCCTTAAAATACTCCAATTAATTCAACACGTTTAGTTTAAAATGTCTGGTCCATCGTCCGAAATGTCTTTTCACTCACGCATCCAGTCCACAGTCCCGCAGATCAGTCCCACTCCTCACTGCACACAGGCTCGCCGACGCACTCTCGCATATCGCTGCAGACGTCCCTCGCCGCTCCGGAATCACCCAACTGTCGCTTAAGGTCACACGAGACGCCAAACTCTCGGCTCTTAATTACTCTCCGCTCAGAAACCCGGACGTGGTATTTATACTTGAGGTAGGTGCCATATAGAACGTTCTCGGCAAATCCAAGTTGTTCTGGGAAAGGCAATGATGATGACTGCGACATTTCTGCGTGATTGTTGGAGAAATATAAGCTTCTCATGGTCAGTGAGACGCGAGCTTCGATAAGTTTATCGCCGTGTGCGGCGGCGTCCTTTATGACAGGCCGCTCGCTGTGTCTAACGTTACAAACTCGACCTCCAGTTCTCGGCGTCTTCCCACTCGAAGGAAACACCGGGCAGCGACAAGTAACACGCAACAATATGATAGGCACGTAAAGAGGGTCACAAATAAAATGTTCCATTATGAAAAGCATTTGACCAAAAGCATATATTAGTATGTGATACGAGAATGAAAATGGTTTGCTCTAACACAATTTGACCGGTACGTCTGAGAGGTAGTTTCCGAATAAAACACTCCCTAGATATGATCTCGTGTTGAACCAAGCTATATGGCTTCCGAGCGATGGGTGCACAACAATTTCTGAAACTGGATATCTGGATTCGGGACACGACATGTAATGCATAGTCCATTCAAGGGTACTTCCAACTTTTCTGAAGCCCTGCTTAAGTAATACTTCCAGGATATCTATCTGCCTCATGCAAGCAAAGGTTCATTGAGGCAGGTCTCTAATGATGCTTCAACCAAAAGAGTGTTTCAGTTCTAAATGTTTAATGCTTTTTCAATGCAGTTCTGATGTCAGCCTTTGAAAAAAGAAATCGATATCTTTATGTTATTAATGTTTGTGGTGAAAAATAAACTGTACATCAACGTCTCTTAGTTACATATAAAAAGTATATCTATGGCTGATCGCTTTATAAAAAGGCGTGACCCGCAAAATGGTGGCNTATCTATGGCTGATCGCTTTATAGTTGATAAAAGTCAACAGGCGAGGTAAAATAGTTTTTGTTGCTATTAAAGGACTAAGTTATTGGAGCAAATGCAAAGCAAATAAAAAAAACCAAGCAGCATATCATTAATGGCATTTGTTGAAACATTCCGTACGATATTGCAAGTACGAACCATCGAAAGGTAGAATTTTGTGCTCATCCCACGATTATGCTAACATATATTAGATATATCGTACAAATACCCCACATGAACATATCATTCATGCTATATATGGTTGTTAGATATTTTTAAAATATACAGAAATAAATAGCATTCACCTTTTATACTTACAAAAATACATATCATAAAATATTACTAAAATATATTCCATTCCATTCTCTGACTGATAAAACCTTAACTTCTAATACTCGCATTAGCAAAAAGATACTTTCTAATAATGCGATGTAAACAATACGAGCCTAACGCTCAAAGAAAGTTATCACGCAAATACCTACTGTCACTACCCAACTGTTTTACACAGGGACTTTATAATTAAATTTATTATAAAAATAGATTTATAAACACAATTATTTTTTTAAAAAAAAGTAACCGCAGCATACCAAAGTTACTTTGAATGACAGCACCATATCAACAAACACGCTTCCTGCTTGAGTTTACAACAACTCCCAATTTCTACCAAATTACTCTAACTTTCCGATCATCACAGTTTGTGTAATACTTAGTCACTCGGAGCATGCAATGAAGACGTGGGATCATTNTACTCTAACTTTCCGATCATCACAGTTTGTGTAATACTTAGTCACTCGGAGCATGCAATGAAGACGTGGGATCATTTATATAAATTAACGGTGGTGGACTTTCCTATGTCTATGAGAAGTTTCCCGTTAACCGTGAAGTAGCTGCACTATCGTTATCAGACTAAACTGACTCGGCACAACTTTCGTTCCTTGTTCAGTCATTCCACCGCTTGACCGCAGAGTAAAGGGGAAAATAGAAGTAGAACAGTGACTTACACAACGAACTACAGCGGTTTACGCATGCAGTATTGCGTCACTGGCCAGCATCATGTAAGGAGATGTATTCAGAGCCTGGTGACCTACCCGCCAGCCGACGCAACGGCCCAGCAAATGAGCAACCTCCCGCCGCATGCAGCGGGCGCTGATCCAAGGAGGGGAGGGAGGGGCACCCCCCACCAAAAAACCTCTAGCTTAACTCTTGTTTGTAAATATTTTATTAAAAAATATTTATTAAAATTTATAAATAAAACGTTCTGTATTAAATTGCTAAAGTACATTTGTTTTCATCGAAATTGATTGCAAGAAATTCAAGATCAATTTTTTTTCAAAATATTTTGTGAGGTGGCCAAAAGTTTACTCACTCCTCAGTACTTCTCCCTCCCCTCCCCTGAAGCTATGACTCGGGATCCGCGCCTGGCGTGCAGTAGCCGACTGACACACGACTCGTTCCCAGGGCCCCAGTGACCTCTCTACTAGTTTCTCCTCTCCCAATAATAAAGAGCATGGTACCCACCTATCTTTCTCCTGTAGCATTTTCTCATAATGCACGTAACAATTTTTAATTGTTTCCGGTCGAAAGGGTTTTGACGGTTTCTGTGCCGGTTTTTCCTATTCTCTTCTAGATGTAGTTTAATTATAAGTACATTAGGGAGGTTTTTCATGGCCAAACTCGGCCATGGGAAACCCAATCCCTCTTTCCCGCGATGCACGTCTCCTTGCATGTTTTTCCTTCCCTAGTAAGCTTAAGGGGTTAGCCCTGAGACGCAATAATCCCGTTCCTACCGAGGACTAACATAACTCTTAGTTTTAGAGTAGGTTAGGAAAAAAAAAGTTCCCAGGGCCAATCAGGGAGTGGACACGCTCACATCAAAAGGAGCAGCCACGCAAATTCATATATGTGTGCTAATCGGCTCTGTGTCCACCTTCCGTTACTCAATGACTTCACTGGCCCGTTATGTCAGTAAAGACAGCTATGGTTCCGATACTGCTGACGAGCACTGAAGGTCATTGGCAGTCGTTATGGCGAGCAGCTGGGTGCGCCCTGTGCGAGGCTAGAAAAATGACTGAAAACCCTGAAATCAGTGGGGTTCAGGAGGATGAGTTTTACCAGGGAAATGAAACATTGCTGCGCCATTCAAGATATTTGTTCTTTATCCACAAATTTACACATTTTCAGGCTATTGTAGTGCTATGTTTAAAGTGGTCCTTACTGTAATGTGGTTAAATTAAAATAAAATACTACCCTTAAATTTTAGTTGGTATTTTAATGACCTGCCTATATTATCTTGCAATTATGCGGTATTTTGAACAAATTTTTATGAATAAATTAACTTTTAAGTAGTTATCTAAACTAAATTGAAAATTGGAATTCACTCTTAAATCTCTCCGCCCCTTACCACCCCCTTCTACAAATTATAATTTTCTGTCAAGTGTTCCAAAACTATCGAGTTGCTTGTTACTGATACATTTTTTCTTACTGTTGACGAGCACTGGTGAAGTATCGGTGATTTAAGTGTCAATCAGTAGTAACGGAACATAAACTTAAGATGAGGAAGACCGATTCTTCGTCTGCTGCACATGTACCCAACACTAACCTACCCCAAACGACACAACTTTCAAAGTCACATCGTCAACAGCGATGAAAGTATATGTTTACTTTTGAATTTTTCAAAAGACAAGAACATTAATATGAGCAAAATACGTTTTCCAATTTGACTTTCATCTAATTGCATTAAAAATTTGTAAGGGGAAGGATACGAACATCTCGAAGCACTTGTTTGCATGAATAGTGTTCTAACCTAAAATTCTATTCACGTCGTTTACGACAGTCATGTTGGCAACAAAGCAGTTCAATGTTGGGATACGGAGTTTTGCTCTGCGCAGCCAGCGGGATCTCTACTACTTTACGGAAGGCGGTCTGCGTCTCAAGGTCACTCGTCCAGTGCTCCCCAGCTTCGCGCGTGTGGTAGGGCGCGTTCCGGATAAAGAGGTCGCCGTCGTATCGCGCTGCTGCCACGGCTGCTCGCCCTTCGTCGTCGTGCCTCGCCTTGCGGGTGCGATTTATG